>VNKB01017154.1:0-20771 GCA_008042735.1 Drosophila leontia | reverse complement strand
TTTCCTGGGCCTGCGCCAAGTGTGTCAGGAAAATGAGGGACAGGAGGACGGTCCCCCATGAACATATGGCGAGCCATTGGGGTTTTGATTCCCTTGATTTTCCTTGAGTTACTTTTTTTATTTTTTGTTGGCAGTTTGTTTTATGTCGTTGCAGCTTCATTTGTGCATCGTTTTCTTATATCCTTGCGGTTGTCGTTAAATTTGGTTTACTTTTCGTTGAAATTAATTATTTCACTAATATCTTTTTTTATTACACATTCGCCATGGCAGTTTTCGTGGTTATTAAACAGCTGGAGAGATTGAAAAACAGATTTGTTATTGGGTTTTTTTATAAGGAGCTTTGATTTCAGTTATTAAAAAAAGGTTTATGTTGTGGTTATAATTATTTAAAATCTTTTTTAAGTTTACTGTTTTGTATTTTTTTATTCACTTATTCATTTTATTATTGAAAACGAAAATATCCTTGTTTTAATATATTATTCACAGTTTTCAGCACAGTTTTCTTAATTTAATTTTGCATATTTATTTTTCAGAACACTTTTTCCTAATAATTCCGAAATGGTTATGACAATAAATTTATGTAAACTTCTATGTCTCTCATTATCTACTGTTTTTTTTTAATACTTTAATATGTTTTGAATTATTATTATAATTTTGTATAATTTATAAGACATTTCTGTTATTTTTCTATGTTTAAAATACACCATTTTTTTAAGGTGTTTTTAACCAATTTTCATGTTTTTCAGCGACCTCAAAAACTGATGCTCAATTGTGCGTTTTTCCCTGAAGATTTCCCAACCGAAACATGAGAATTTTGGTTGGTGCTGCCAACATTGTTAACAAATTTTTGTGATAAGCCGCTAAAGAACAACAACAAAACTCATACCAAAACACCTTTCCAACCACAACACACTCACACATACACACCCTCGAACAAATACCTATGCAGTTGAGTTAGCTTTATTTTTTCCTATTTATCTTTCAAAAACACGTCCATACGCAAAGAACCGTTAGCAGTGACTGACTTCGGGAGGGTTTAGTAACTTGCATTGCCCACTAGGGAGAGCGGACGCCAAGCAACCAACAACAATAGCAGCAAGAGCAGCGAACGGGACAACAAAAGAAATGAAGCAAACAAACACAAAAAACAAACAAAACAGAAACAACAACATGTAAATTATTGGGGAGTTGTTGCTGGAATTCCCCCCCGAAAACTTTTTGTAAAATAACTGTAAATGTGTAGGCATTTCATTCATGCCACAGAGAGAGAGAGAGAGAGAGAGAGGCAGAGCTTTGGAGAGATGGAGAGACTACGAGAGCGACGCACGCACCGCAAGTAAAGTTCGTGTGTTTTTCTCCAGTTTTCTTTTGCCTTTCTTTCGCCTCTTCTTCTTCGGTTACGTGTGCGTAGTAAGAAGAAAGAAGAAAGCAGAAAGCATTTCCACCTTCGACTTAACGGGGTTTACCTTAAACTTTTCTCCACCTCCAATGTGCACGGGGAGAAATTTTAATGCTTTATGAAGATCGGAAATAAACCATATTTAAAAAAATAATAATTCTTATTAACCATTAGTAATCATTACTTTTATCATTTATTTATTGAAAGTATTGCAATTTATAGTACCGGTTTTTAAATTCCCTTCATTATTATACCCTTGCAGGGTATTATAATTTCAGTCAGAAGTTTGCAACGCAGTGAAGGAGACGTTTCCGACCCTATAAAGTATATATATTCTTGATCAGCATCAACAGCCGAGTCGATATAGCCATGTCCGTCTGTCCGTCTGTCCGTCTGTCCGTCTGTCCGTCTGTCCGTCTGTCCACCTGTCCGTTTCTACGCAAACTAGTCCCTCAGTTTTAAAGCTATCTGAATGAAACTTTGCATATAGTCTTCTATATACTCTCACTGCTATATATGTCGGAACGGGCCGGATCGGACGACTATATCATATAGCTGCCATACAAATGTTCGATCGATTTTTAGAAAAAAAATTATAACTTTGCTGTTTTTTAAAATTTTTGCACCATTTTTTAGATATGACCATTTTATATTATTTCTGAATTTTGGTAAAAATTTTATGAAAATCGGACGACTATATCTTATAGCTGCCATAGAAACGATCGGGAAATTAATAGGAAACAATATATAACTTCGTTGTTTTTCAACGTATTTTCATCTACTCTGAGATATAAGCTTATTTTATTATTCTAGAATTTTGGTATAAATTTCATGAAAATCGGACAACTATATCATATAGCTGCCATAGGAGCGATCGGTAGATGTAGAGAAAATGTAAAGGCGTGAATGTAAAACTGTAACTGTCAAACTGTAAACATAATAAGTATAGGTAAAATGTAATGAAATAATATCTGCAAGGGTATACAAACTTCGGCGAGCCGAAGTTAGCTTCCTTTCTTGTTTTTATTATATTTGAAATATATACGTTCATTTCTCTCTCTGTAGCCCCAACTTCCCCGATAGACAGCATTATGTATCGAATATGCAAAGTAGCTTCAAGAGAGCCGGGTTCTATCGGGGGGACAACGGTGCGTGTGTGGATTGTATCTTTGTATCTTGTATCTCGGACGTGTGACTCAACTGCAAGCGATGCAAGTCGTTGAACGGCGTCGTCACCGGCTGAAATGTTGTTTTCGTGGTTGCCGTGACTGCATTTGAAGTGCATTCAATACATTTATTGTCTTTTTTGCCTTTTTATGGGTTTATTAACTTTTTAGTTTTCGGTTCGGTTAGTGCTTTGGCATTTCGCGTTTTGTCATAAATTAATGAAATGCACTTAGCCTGAAGTATCTTTTATGTGGAGGTTTTTTTATGACCAAGGAACCAATGGTTTTTTACTTTAGTAAACTAAATCTGAAGGGATAAATAAGGGAATTATTATTCAGAAAATTAAGTTAATTATATAGCCCTTGATTAAAGGCTTAGTTATGGAGTATATAAGCTTTCTAAATAATTATATTATGATTTATTTTGGAATACGTGCCCATTAGACATTTTCTTTGTTTCTATACCTACGAAAAGCTTATAGCTTATATAGAAGTTTTAGAGATAAGATATCAGAATTACTAGCTTTATTATATATAAATCATTTATCTAGGAAATGTTTTATAAGTATGCTTTAATTAAAAATATAATTTGAGATTTGAGATATATTTCCTTTATATTTAATTACCATTTCCTATTCATACATTTTAAACTAGTTTTAGTCTGACTTCAAATTTAGTTTTAATTCCCACAGCCTGAGTTCTTAGTCTAATTGAGCTTTCTCTTCATGTGAAAGGGTTATGCCCCCGCTGTGCAGCTGGTTTTTTGGTCAATTTTACAGCAATTTAATTTAGTTTCCGTTTTAACCAAAAAAAAAAGAGAGTTCAACAAACCCGTTGGCTCTACAAATTGTTAAAACTACAATTGTCTAACCAATTTTATGGTTGTTTGAGAGCTCCCATCATTGTTCAATTTGTTTCGTTCTGTTTTGCTTTGATTTACGAAGAATTTTAACTAGTTTTTGTTAGTCATTTGCCGGCATGAATGACTAATACTACTAAATACTCATCTCTTTATATACATCTATCTTTCACACTGTCATTGATGATCCTCGACACGCAAAAATGTTAATTAGCTTGACCTGCCAGTTTTGCATCCATTATTTTTGATGTATTTTTTTTGTTTGTTATTTGTATATTGAATTTTTAAATGGAATATAGAACTAGAAGTTACATTTAATGATGTAATATTAAGAATGCAATATTAATAATGGAATATTATTAATAATTTTACCCAAAAAGATTACCTGAAAACCCCCGTTTTCATTTCATCAAGTAAACTAATAAAATAAAAACTAATATTGTGTAAAAGTACTGAGCATGACCTCAGCCTCTAGAGTTTTTTGTTTTATCAATTCCTTAAATATATATGGCTATAGATATAGGTTTACAGACCCCAAGAAAATGCACCGTCGCCTGTCTTTGTTTTTCCTTTCCCCCTTATCTAAATGCCAAGTGATTGATAATGCCCCACTTCCTTTGGCGAAAATGTTCTTTTAATTCACTTTTTTTTCCGGCCTACCAGAGAGGGAGGGGCAACGCGTCATCGGCGGCTCCCCGGCGGATGAGTAATGCGGAGCGGAAGTAGACAGAGGAACTACCGAGAGAGGAACCTGTCGCTAGGCAAGAGGGGGATTTGGCGGGAAACAAGTGCAACCAACTCGACGTTGCGGCTCGCTGAACGCATCGGGGCTCAAAAGTTGCAGTTGCAGTTGCAGTTTATTGGCCACAAACAAAACGCAAAACAAAAAAAATAGAGTAAAAAATATCCATAGATGGTGCAATTAGTTGCCAAGAAAGCGTGCAAAACGAGGAGAGAAACAGAGCAGCCAGCTAACAGAATTTTTTCGGATCCAAATCTTTATACTTCGATGGTTTTTTTAGTCTTTCGCTGAACCGAATCTTGTTTTAAGAGAGAAAGAAAAAATCATGGCTTTATGATTGTTCCAAGTGAAAGATTTTAAAGAAAAGCACAAAAATTATATCATAAAATGGGGATAGAAAATTAATTAGTTTTTGTAATTCCCAACTGTAGAGGCTATTTTCGTTTATAAATAAATAAAATAATGAAATGCTTTGTTATTATTTATAGTATTATTTATATTTTGTAATTTCCTTATATTTTTTCTTGTATTCTTCTCATATTAAGTAATTGCTAGGATTCAGTCTTTGATGTTGACTAAGAACGCATAAGAAATAAACGCCAATAAACCGGTTTCAATCGGCTTGGCAAGACAGCCAGGGAAAGGTAAATAAAATATATTATTTGCAAGTCTGCTTACTCGGTTTCTTTTAGGAATACTTCAATATTTAATTTTAAAAAGCGTAAATATTACTTAAAAAAAGGGATAGATTTTATTAATTTATTATTGATTCTTTAAAGCTGCCTCTTTTGACCTTCTTGGTCAAACTCTTTTAACCCAAAACTCAAATTTAACGGTCACAACACTCATAACCTCCTTACAGATTTTATATAAAAAATCACTTATGTTTCAGGCCTATAATTTTTAGAATTTTTAACAAGAATCCTGTCTCCTTTTAAGCCTTAATTGAAGCCGTAATTCTCTCGGCTTCTTGTATGTTTTCTTTGTGTACACTCCACTTTTGCGCTGTTACAGGTATTGGTGTGTTTGGTAATACTTTTTTTTTTTTGGCCAAAGCACCAACACAACCTCACTTTTTAGTTGGCCTAAAGCTTTGCCTGTTCACTCTCTGTATTTTCTTATTAAATTTCTCACGTTTTGAACACAGTTTTCATATTTTCCTTTATTTATTAAAAACACTCTCCTTAAAGAATACAAAATAAGATTTATTTTAGCTTTTTAAGAAGCGTCGCAACGCTTTAAGGCGCGGTCAGCACACAGCCAGCGATCACACTCTCGCACACACTTACACACACAAACACACACTCGAACGGCCAACTGTACGTATACGTGACAACAACAAAGCCACCTTCTGAGATCAATAAGTTAGCGCTATTTTCCCGCGATCGAGCGACTACGAGCACAGAACACGTCCAACAGCGAACACCTTCGGAACCGAACTGACTACAAAAAACCCAATGAGCGTCGTTGAGCGCATTGAGTTGCCTGGAGAGGCTGAAAAATCGCATTAAGCCCAAAGACCAGAGCAGCTTTCGGTCGAGCGAGCGGCCAAAACGCCAGTTACACTCTCCAGTTACCTTGGCCGAAATGCTAACAGTGCAGTGCGGAGCCCAAAAAAGCTTGCAGCGAGGTAGTGGTTGGTAGCTGGAACCTGTTGCTGTTGGTAACACGGCTGCAACACTGTTAAGTTGTGGGTGGAACGATTTTTATTTGGGTGAATATATTCTTAGCAAAATGTGCCTTCATATTTTCAATATTTCCCTCGGTTTAAGTTAAGTTTTCTTTGTTTTTTAACTCAGGATAATTAGACATGGGGAAATCGTCATGTCCATGTTCCTTTCTTACTAATGCTTTGAGAACAGGGTACTTCTTAGTCGATCACACCAAACTGTAGCACTTCTAGTGCTTTTATTATATCTCTTTCTAACTCTAACTTTAATATTTTTCTTTCTTATACAATAGAAATCGTTCCATAAAAAAAATTCATCTATGGAAATTGAATGGTTTTACTATTCCATTTATAACTGCTGTTATTTTTAAATATCTAAACTCCCCACATCTGATATTTTACCATAGGAAGTGTACATTGTTAGCGCCACAACTTTGTGTGAGATTCGGGAACTAAGCGTCTGTAAAATAGTGTAAAATCTGATTTTTTCGGTAAAATGAAGATCGAAAATATAATTTTACAGAATATGAATTTTAAATTTATTAAACATATCAAATAAAATTAAAAAAAAAACTATAAAACTTGTTAATTTATTTTTAAAATGCGCTTAAAATTTTTCTCTTCTCTTTTGTAGAGCTAAATGAGTGAATGAGTCATTTCCGACCGTATAAATCATATATATTCTTGATCAGCACAAAAAGCAGAGTCGATCTAGCCATGTTAGGCAAAAAATTTTTTTTTAAATTTATTTTTTGATTTTTTGAGGTCTGAAAAGTGTTCAATGGTCAAATAAAAATTGACAAAAATTTTGATTTCTTAAAATGTGAAATTTAGTATGCAGTTTTGTTAACCTAGAAAAAACTAGCACAGAAAAGCTTTCCGAATTGAATTTGATGCTTTTTTGGCTTAGATATGATATTTTTTATCAACAAAACTTACTATATAAAATATATAAAAATATTAATTTAAAGACAGTGAATATTTTAGATCTTCTTGAGGGGTTTTATAAAATTATTAAGTGAAGGAGTCGTTTCCGACCCTATAAATCATATATATTCTTGATCAGCACAAAAAGCCGAGTCGACCTAGCCATGTTAGGCAAAACAATTTTTTTTTAAATTTATTTTTTGATTTTTTGAGGTCTGAAAATGGTTTAATGGTCAAATAAAAATTGGCAAAAATTTTGATTTCTTAAAATGGAAATTTAGTAAGCAGATTTTTTTTATCTGGAGAAAACTAGCACAAAAAAGTTTTCCGAATTGAATTTGATGCTTTTTAGGCTTAGTTATGAATGATTTTTATTTTCATAACTTTTAACATGTAAATGTTAAGCTCAACTTCTTTTGGGATTTAAATGTAAAACCATTTCCAACAATTTGCAATTCTTGTAGCATATAAAACATTAAGTTTCCGTGGCAAGTGATAAAAAAAAAATGGTAATATCCGTGACCATTCTCACGCAACGTATTTTTTATTTGGCAAACAAATCACGTGCTTTCCTGGGACTCGAGATGATATCATCTTGGCGGAGAAACTTGGCGAATTATTTTATAGTTGAGCCCGAAATTGATGTCATTTGCTGGGAAAATCACATATATATTTGGCGGAAAGGGCGACATTCCAGGAAACGCACAACTCCCAACTGGCGGCGAGGATGATGACAATTTGCGTGGCATTTTAATTGAACTTTCTACGTGTCCAAGTGGCGCGTACTTGATTTCGGTCCCTAAGCCCGCACCTCTCTCTAAATCGATTTGCCGGAGAGTCAATGTTAAAGGCGTTGCCACAAACCGCAAACTGTCGTGTCTGCCGTGTCTAGGAAGGTGAGGTGAGAGGCCTCGAAACGTGCCCGAAGTATTATTACGGCCGCCGGCAGAGTCTGTGTGATTGATGGCCCCAAAACCCGAGTGAGTCAGTGGATTTTTTTGTTTTTGTATTATAACTCCACGCAGATCCCTTTCGATCTTGACAGCAATCTCTCTAAAATCAGCACAGCTTTTATGGGAAATAAACTGCCGAGATTGGTAGTTAATAAAATGAAGTAGAATTTAGTTGGGGGAGGGACCTTGGAGTTTTCTTATGGGAAGAATGTTATTTTTTTGACATACAAATATTTTAATTTGTTTAACCTGAAATCATTTCAAGATGCTTAAGTAAGTATGCAATATATGCTTACCATTCTCTAAAACAATAAAAACAGACATTTTCCATATTAATGCAATCTTTATTTGTAATAAAACTAACTCGCTATATGGATTGAATAAAAAATCATTTAAAATTCAAGGAAGACCATGGAATGGAATGCTTACTTACACAACTCACTTACGCACTACGAAAAAGGCTTAAAAACTAAACTAAGCCTAAATTACATAAGGTTCAACTGGAATGTTGCTTAGTTTCGATTTTTGATTTTGATTTTTTTTTTTACTTTTACTTTCAACCATTTTTTTCCCCTACAGACAAAATCGATTTACGATTTTTGCGTCTTTTTTTTTCTTAATTAAGATTAGCTTACGGGATAAGGAAACATAAATTAAAAGTTGGCATCCACTCGAGAAAACAGCAACACTTAGTGTTGTTGGGGCCAGGCACACACACACTAACATACACGAGAAAATAACTAAAAAACTAAGCGATAGACTCTCGTACTTAAGCATTTAAGTGGTTAGATTTAAGCTAAGTTTCTTAATACCTAACTTATATATATGATATATATATATTTTTAGGGGCTCTATAAAATGCAACAACAGAGTTTCAGTTTCTTTACGCTTAAAATTACAGCTTAGGGAATGCTTTATTTTTATATATTTTTATTACTTAGTTTAGGTCTATTGCCTTGCCTAGAGACATTGTACTAAAATGTACTAAAACGTAGTTCTAAATTAATGTTAAATGTTTCGGGATGAATACCCCTCATGGGATCAAGTTTTTAAGGACCCGAAATCGGTTTCAGATCATGTTTTATAGATATTTAAGTTTGGCAGAGGTACCGCGGAAATCGCTGTGCATTTATTTAGTCCAATTGGATTTCAAAATCACAACGATTTCCGTGGCCTCCCTCACAGTTTTAGTTTAGGGTCAACGCCTCATGATGTCTTCGATGCTGAAACCTGTCCTTCTGGGCGGCGCTGCTGGCGGTGCTATGGGTGGGGCTGCCACAGGTGGTGCTCCTACCCCAGGTGGTGCTCCCTTTTCGGAGCTAGTCACTCCACTAGTTTCCGTACTCGGCGGAGGCTTTCCCAGTAGCTGCCTCGGTGGATGTCGCGACATATTCAAGGCATATATACCCGGGCTATCAACGAAGGTCCTGGGAACACCCAGGCCGGGATGATGGTGATGGTGATGGTGTTGGGGATCCATCAGGTCCAAGGTGGGTGGCGGCGGCGGTGGCGGCAGGATCCTCTTTCGCATGGGAATCGAACCTAGGAAGCTGGGCATCGCCTCGTGCGGCGAGTGTAGGGGCTGATTGGGTGGCTTACTCGTCTCGGGCTGGATGCTGATGCTAGGAGGTGTCGGTGGCGGTGGAGCTGCCTTCGAGAGGTTCAGGCTCTTGTGGTGCAGATCGCGACGAACGTGGAGGATCGGTAAATAGGGATCGCCATTAGGTGGCAGCAAGTGTGGGTGTCCTGGGTGCGATCCCAGTGGAGGTGGAGGAGGTGGTCCGGCTCCTGGCGGGTATCGCACAAAGGAAGGTGGTACCGCCAGACTGGGATTGGCAGGTGGCTCCTCCAGATGCTTCTCGCCATGCGGTCTCATCGTGTAGGTCTCCCCACCCTCGTGGTGGCAGTGTGTGACGCCCTGCCTCTCCGGCTTGCCGGAGGCACTGGAAGATGCCGAGGCAACGCTAGAGGATATGGCATCACCGGCAGCAGCAGTAGCAGCAGCCTTGCCTGCCTGGAAACGAGCTGCCACCAGAGCCACTTCTGCCCGCTCTTCATCCTCTGGGTCAAAGTCCTCCTCCTCTTCTCCTCCGGCTCCCTCTCTGGCCTGCAAATCGTGCAGATCCTCCTCCTCGTCGTAGTCATCGAACTCCTCCTCACTATCCTCCAGATGATGATCCAGGGCGCCGGCCTTTCGTTTGAGTCTCATTCGCTCGGACTCGGATTTCTCACCGCCAGCTCCGGAGGAGTCACCCAAATTATGAACTGGCGACTGCCGGGGCGAGTCCACCTCCAGCAACGAATCCTCCTCGTCGCCGCTCAAATTCCTGGCCTCATCCTCCTCGCCCACGTCCACATAGTCGCCCGAGTTGACCTCGCCTACGGCGTGGGTCAGGGCATGGCGCCGGAGATCGCAGTTCCGGCGGAAGACCTTGCCGCAGGAGGAGCACTCGTAGGGCTTGTGATCCGTGTGGGTGAGCAGATGGGTCTTCAGGTTGGAGCGCTGATTAAAGGACCTGCTGCAGACGGGACACTTGTGCGGCGACTCCTCCATGTGCAGGATCTTGTGCACGGCCAGCGTTCGCGACTGGCAGAAGCCCTTGCCGCACTCCGTGCATTTGAAGGGTTTCTCCTTGGAGTGGATGTACCTGGGGAGGCAAAGAATAGAGGGGTTAGCCAGGTGAAATATTATAGGGTAATGTGTGTGGGTGGTTTGGTAGCTGCAATTGGTGGTTTAGGTTGACAGTTATTGTGGCTCTTATGTGGCATTTACTTTGGGACAAAACGGAAAACATTTAGCTTGCTAAAATAACGATACTGTGATACCCTAACTAAGGGTTAATTTAAAAAAAATATCCGAGAGGACTAAAAAATTCTGATGAGGACTTGAAATAGCTTTAAAGCCTGCCTCTTTTACCCTACAAAACAGATTAACCCACTCTTCAGCTTTAAAAATCTACCTAAACAAGATTTTCTTAAAGTAAAAAAAAAGCTCAAATAACGACTTTGAAGAGTATTTAAGTTTCTACATGCTGAACTTGCCTTTGCCTGCATTAATTTTTAATGTTTATGGCGGCCATCTTGGCAATGGCGTCCACTTGTTGTTGGCAAGCAGCAGCATCTCGGCCCCCAGTGGAAGTCCCCATCTTCTCGGCATCAGCTTCAGCATCAGCCTCATCGGAGGCAGCCAGCAGCTGCTGCTGGCGAGACCCGAAAACAGGTTCTGCCTCTACCGAGATTCTTCTCCCATGCTGTCGGACGCGGTGGAAAAAGAAGAATTAGCCCCGCGGCAAAAAGCAAACAAACGACAAATGGACCGATACCGAACGATCAAAAGACAGAACGCTCTGCGGACAGGCTGCCCGAGTACGGAGGAGACCTGCTGCCTGGGATCGGGGCTGGAATCCTATATATATATATATCTCCCCGTGGCATTCCCTCCGACTTTAATGCTGGCTGTTGGAGCCCGCAAAAGGAAAACCAAACAGAGTTAATTAACTTTGCTGTGTGTTGCCTTGGCTTGCGTCAAGTGTTGTACTCTTTCGGTTAAGATAGAGTCGGAAAAGGCTTGAATTTTTGATTATTTTTATGGGAAAAGAAAGGTTAGAATATTCTAGGAATTTCTTTAGTTAGTTTTGAAAAGGATTCCCAGTTGAATGAGAGGTTTAAATTAGTTGAAGATCTGAAGATGTTTATTTCCTTTCTTTTTAATTCATTTAAAGCTCATGTTTAACTTTAAATATTTAAGAAATTACTTCTTAATTCCCTTAATTAATAAATAATATTATTTATATATTTCTCCTATACATCCTCCATATTTTCCACCTTTTTTAAGGGTATTCTTGACCCTCCTACTTGTCCAAATCAAATCTTAAACTTAACTGCAGGTCTGCAGCCGCCTGGATGGCAATTACCGAGGCAGACACTCCCCCTTTTAGTTATCTTTTCTTTTTTTTTAATATCAGTCGCAACTCACCTGTGATCCCTGAGGTGATCCTGTCGCCGGAACGCCTTGCCGCAGATATCACAGGAATAGGGCCGCTCGTCCGTGTGCGTCCTTTCGTGGATGAGCAGATTGTACGACTTGGTGAACTGCCGGTTGCAGAATTTGCAGATGAACTGCTTCTTGGGCCTCGAAGCCCGTCCCGGTGCTCGCAGCAACCGCCTGTCCAGGCCGGCGTGCATACCAGGTCCCAAGCCGGGCGGAAAGAGACCAGCAGCCGCTGCCGCCGCAGCTGCAGCTCCGGGAGGGAAGGGAAAGCTTCCGGCTCCCGTGGGCGAGGGTCCCGGTCCGGTGAGATATGGCGGCGGTGGGACGCCTGGCGGGGCGTACAATACTCCCGGTGGAGGTACTCCAGGTGGGCCACCCCCGGGACCACGTCCCAGCATGGCAGCCGCAGCCGCTGCTTCCCGGAGGGCCAGCTCCTTGCGCTTGTCCGCCATCATGGCGATGATTTCGTAGTTGGAATTACTGCCGGGCCTCACTTTTCCGGTGGGCAGGACCGGAACAAAGGCGGAGATCTCTCTGTGATGCGGCGGCGGTGGCCCCGGTGGTCCTCCATGGAGTCCCGCTAGATGCTGCTGATACGCCAGCTGTGTCTCGTAGGCGGACATTCGGCTGGCCGAGGAGTTCCTCGAATCGCCACCATTCTGGGAGCCACCATCGGAGGATCCACCTCCGCCCGGTCCGTTCCGCTCCACCGAGGCTGCGGCCGCTCCACCAACGGCAGCCGCTGCCGCCGCCACCGAGGACATGAACTGATCCATGCGGGAGGGACGCAGCATGGGAATGGCTCCGCCGCCTCCTCCGCCGGAGATCTCGCTAGATGAGCTTTCCGTGGGCATCGTGTGGGGCTCCTCTCACATGCCGTTAGAACTGAAAACGAAAATGGAAAATAAATTAGGGCTGGCAGGGTGTAAGGTGGCAGTAAATAACAATTAGTGGAGACGCCTTGGCCGTGCTAATTGTAGCAGGTTAATTGGGCTCTCGTTATTTTGTTCTTCTTTTTTTTTTGTCGAGGCTTATCTTAATTGCGTTTCAAGTGCAATAAACAGTTATTTCCAGGCTGTATTTTATAGCTGTCAAGGTAGAACGGGGCATGATAAACCCACTGCTGGGAGGTGATCTTGGTAGGAAGTTGTATTAATTTGTATTTAAATTTATATGCATTAGTTGGGGACTAAATTTGGGGCTTTGGGTGCCCTGAAAACCTTATTTACATAAAAAATTAAGCTATAAATACTTTATTAAATATTCCAAAATATATTATATATTGTCCAAAATATTTAAAACATTTCCAAATATTTTTATAAATTTAAATTTTATATATACACATTTTTATTCGTATTTCCAAAGTTCCCCAAAAAGTGTTCAATGCATTTTCCATTTACTCCAAGTTTTAACTCACTTTTAATGCGCCTTAACACCTTTAAGTTTATTTTTTGCACTTCTTATCGCAAAATAAACCGACTTTCATTGCATTTGCAATAAATAAAATAAATAAACAGCTCAACATTCACTAATTTCATTACAAAACAGGCCTTTAAGCTGATTCAACCCGAAATTCTTTGGAAAATTACCCATAAGCTTTGACTTAGAATTTTGTTTTTCACAGGGTAACTAAAGGGTTTATCACTCCTACACTTTTCCATATGAATTCCGTTTTTTTATGGCTCTTTGAGCCTTTGTTGTTGTTTTATTATTATCAGCGGCGGACTGCCGACGACGGCGAGTGAAACTAAACTGAAAACGAGTCGCAGTTGGCGCGATCTGGTGCTGCCGCCGCTGCCAGGTTAGATAAGATTGTGCGTCTAAAAACCTACGAAAAAAAAAACCTGCCTCTGCTGTGAGTAAGCAAGTAAGCCAGCACAGTAGTAACGATATAAACACAGACGCACACTAGGCTACCCGCGGCTCAGATACGGCACTCACAGATACGGCAGTGGCACTGCCAGATACGAAGATACAACGCGCACACAGATGCAGATACAGGGGCAGGCAGGCAGGCAGCAAGCCAGCCAAGTTGCCGTCGCTTTTGGTAAATGACTCGAACCGAACCGAACTCGACCGACTGCTTACTGGATTTACGCAACAGGAGCCTCGACTTCTGAGTGCGCCGAGCGGAGCGGAGAACGTGATCATCGCGATAATAACAAAATAATGCAGATAATAATGATCACAATGATGGCCAGAACCATAAAACTTGTGGAGCGGTCCGAATGCCAGGGTTTTCTCAGACTTAACACGGAGAAAATGAAAAGGGTCAAGACGATCTTGAGTTTAGAATTTGTTGAATGTTTTAAATAATATTTTTTAAAGAATATATATTAAAAATCTGAAAAATATATAATATTCTGAAGAGAAGATACGATTCCTTATTATGAAAGATAAACCTTTGTACTCAGTCTCGATCTTATTATTAAATCATATGGATATTTCTAAGATCTTTTTAAAAATGAAAAGATCTCAAAAACTGCCAATTATTTAACCCCTCAAAATTTAATTTGGCTTAAAAAAAAACCTTACAAAATATTAAAATTCAAATACAAATTTAACCCCTTTTTTTACCGTGTTCTCCATTCCGTTTTGTCTGAGCGCCTCATTAAAATTTATAACCAGTTGAGCAAACCCAAGAGAAGACGGGGAAAAAGGTAGAAAAATGTAGAAAAAAGGTAGAAAAAATTACCCTGCTGTCTGGGCAATGACAGTTTTGCTTATCATTTTGCTAGAATCCCACTCTCTCGCTCGCTGTCTCGGTTGATTTTGAATGCAAAATGCTGCAACGTCATCAAGATCAACATTAAGAGTCAACAGATCAGTCAAAAGAAGGAAAAAAATATATACAAATCTGGCTAAGATTTTGAGGCAGTTGGAAGAGGCGCCCATTGTGGGTAGATGTACCGTTCTTCTGGGTTTATTGTGGAGCTCTTATCTATGGAAATAAGTTTTTTGGCATTGTCGTCCGAGAGTGCCCGCTGTCAGATTAGCTTTATAAAGTAGCTGGAATCATGACTTGATCATGAGTCTCATTGTTATGGCTTTATAGGGAATGGGAATGACTTGGCAAGGGGAATGCGTAGTTCAAGTGGAAAAAACTAGATGAGGAGAACCTCATGATCATAATTTAAATATCTGTGGCAGGAGGGTGATATCTTGGGGTTATCTGTGTGACTTTTAGTACAAACTGTGATGATCTTACAGTACTCAGGGACAGAAAAATTACTTTAATTTTAATTAAATGATTTGAAGAGTATTAAAACTTTCTTGTTATTATATTTATTACATAGCTTTGTGATTACGCTTTTAATTATTGAATAATAAATACCAACTCATAACACTATCTCTTCTAGTAAACCCACTCAAACCTCCACAGGTTTTCCCTCAGAAGCACATGCCAAACTAATCCCCAATTTTATAGCTTAATAATTGAATAATACCGAACTCCAAACCCACACCTATGTGTATAAATATATATCTAATCTAATCTAATCTATATGGTGTATCAATAAAGAAGCTTATCTGATCTGTTTATGACACTCCGGTTACAATAAATCCGCCTTGATATGATCAGTGGATGAGCCACTAATATCTCATTCGATTACGATCCCATATCGATAATAATAATAAAACTCCCCCAACTCCGGCTCACGTATTTTTCTGGTAGCCTCGAAAGTGTAACCGTAACCCGTTTCTGGTTTTCATATTTCCATTTTATTATTTTTTCTGCTTTGTACCGAGACTTTTTTCTAGGCTTTTGTTGTTTCCTCACTTTTGCATTTACGACGACCGCCCCCCCTCCGAACTCACACACTCTGTGCACATACAATGTACAATTCCAGCGTTCATTATCTTTTTGAAACATCGGCACTTTTGAAAAATAAAAAAAAAAACGTCAAGCCAAATAAGAAAAACAAATAAAAATCCATGTAAATAATGGACATCATCAGCGCAAAAGCGACAGCACGTAGACTAGAGAGAGAAACAGGGAGAGAGTTGTGAGATACCGATACCGATACAGATGCGGATACCGCGATACAAAGATACACGGATACTACAGATACACAGGGAGCGCAGCGTTTGCGCAAACGGTTGCCCAGCAAATGAAGCCAAAGGCTTAAAAATTTCCAATATGTGTACTATGGCTATGAGGGCACTGGAAAAAAATTAGGATATTTACTTCAGGATGGTATTATTCTTGGGTTGATTTATTATTTTAATGATTTACGGATGCAAGTGATCTTAAGTGTCGTAAAAAAATTACTCTACTTAAATTTTGCAGAAATCTGAACAAAATGTTACGTTTCTCGTTTGCTGGTACATAACCAGTTGTGAATTTTAAGACAAAAACTCTTAAAAAACACCCTTTTCTTAGGTAAATCCATTTTTGAAAACAAATATTTTCAGCCTGATTTAAAATACTTCTAAGAAACTTTACTTTTTCAAAGGCTAACATTTATTTCCTATATCTTTGGTGCTCTATTTTTTTCCTAGTGTATCGTACATATAATAAAAAGAGCCAGAAGACCAACTACTACTGCTGGCGTAGGAAAAATAAGAAAAGATATCGAGGAGCAATTTGGCTGCCACTTTTTTCCCTCCTCCTCTGCTTCTTCTACGTTTTCTGCGGCCTGGGTCCGGGATCGGTTCGTTTGTTGGCTGGGTTTTTGTGTGTAAACATCAGAGTCTGAGGCCCAAGCACAGCGCAGAGTGAAAAGGTTTCAGTTGATAAAAAAAAAAAACTCAGAAAAATATATACAAACACACACACAAACTGGGCAAACGGATTTAGTGTTTGTATAGAAAACACGGAGAGTGGAGAGCCGAGAGGTGTAGAAGAGGGGTTTGTCCCTCTGATGATGGCCTACGATGGCTTGGAAATGTCCAGGCAGTCTTACTATCCAGTACTTACTTTTTTGAGGTGTCAAAAAGGGTATATGCACTATATTAATATTTAAACGTTACAATTAATATATCTAAGTAATCAAAATAAACATTTTTATTTTTATCATCTAGAATAATTGTAATAATTTTATAGCATCCAATTTAGTATTTAATTTTATTCCCCATAAAATTTAAGCTACTTTTAAAGGAAATATATTTATTATTTTCATTTTTCAAATGCATAAAACCCTGTAAAATTTTCTACAAATCATCCTTTAACCCCCTTTAACTCCTATTTATTTTATTTCCCAAGAAAAACATACCCTAAACCCACAACCCCCAGGGTATTTTGTTAGTTCATCAGCCCAGGGCCTCCTCCCTTTCTGCTGACCATATCTCGCTTACCGGGTTCTCCTCTCCTCCACACTTCAACTTCAGTTTGCTTACAAAACACCAGCCAACAAAAACAACAAACAAGACAGGGGGAGGGGGTAAAAAAGGAAAGAAAGACGAAAAAAAAGGGTCGCCCAGATCGGTTTTGCAGCTCGGAATGCTCTTGGCCAGGCACCGCGTCTCTCTCTCCTTTTTTTTAATCCCTTCGGGACATGGGCTATACGATTTTTCCTGCTGGGGCGAAGGTAGCTAATAATCAAGAAACCAAGAGAGGAGGAGGAGAGGAGGAAAACGCAGACTTATAATTATAGTCCAAGACCTGCCCGGCTGCCTGCACTTCACATGCGTTAATCTGAAAAACCCTTTCGGGGCAGCAGCAGCAGCAGCATCTGAGATTATAGTCGAAGCTATTAAAAATCTAGCATAATCATGGCCTGTGGTGGAAAAACAAGTTGCCCTAGCCGAGGCAATCCTCCTTCGGGTGCCTTCTGCTCTCCCAGCCTTGTCTATATAATTTTCTTGATTAATATCCATGAGATTTACACATTTGGAGTGCCTCTCTGCGTCTCTGCCTTTCTGCCGGCCATTAATTTCAAAGAGCTTTGCTAATTTCGCGGCCATGTTTTCTGAACTGCTAATGAAGTTTTATGGGTTCGGGAATGCAGCTGCTGCTGCTGTTGCCTCAGCCTGGATTGATAATGTCGTTAGCATAAATTGAAAATGCTTCAAAGTTATGACTAAAGATTTCTGTATTATTAAAGGATACAAAAAGAATGTGGCAAAGGGATTAAATTCAAATGAAAAATGGAGAATGAGATCGAGAAGATTCGCTTAAAAAGTTTTACTAAATATATTTTTAAACCTTTAGAGATCTATTCCTAATGAAATAATAATTTAATTTCATCTGAAAGTCAAGTGAAACATTTTTAAAAATAATTCCCTTTGGCTTAGCACGAGTTCTAGTAGTTTTCCTATTCTTCAAATACACTTCTTCTCGGCTTAACTTTGACTCAAAACCTAATCCCTCTTGCAGTTAATCTACTTTGTATGCTAAGCCGATCTCTTCATAAATTTCTTGGTATATTGTTCTGTTCCATTCAAGAATTTCAAACTGTGAATAGAGCTCTTAAGGCCTTTTGTTCAAGTGATTGCTACTTTTTTCAGACGTGGGTTATTCTTATTTATTAGAGGAGTTTATGCTAAGTAGGTTTCAGAAAGAAAGGCCTTTCCTAAGACTACGATTTATTAGTTTAAGGAGACATATTTATCGATTAATAATGAATTAATTAATAACCAAGTTTTAGTACCCTGAACAAATATGCAAAATAATGTAGTAATCATCAATATCAATTTTCCCAATTCCATAAAAAAAACCCCAGATCGAATATATATTCTGTTAATAGAATCAAATATTCATATTCCCCATTGGACAACGTCTAATTTCCTCATCAAAAGTGATGAGACTGAACTGGTCGATCAGGTGAATTATAGACACGTGCCAAAACGAAGAAAAAACCAGGTGTGTCCGATATGGCAAAACCCTAACGAGCCATTGTTCCCCGCCTCGCTTTATGGCCAACTAAAATTCATCAGCTATTTTGTCACGAGTTTACGTTTTTCCTATTTAACGATCTTAATTTTAATTAATTTCCATGTTCGATTTTCCTAAGGCAATTAACCAGAGTTTCCCCTTCCTACTGTTGCAACCGAAAAAAAAGAAATGAAAGAAAAACCCACCCAAAGCGATCGAATGCAATAAACTTTTATGGTTTTTACTCCCCATTCTTATGCTAAAAACTCATTTTCGGATAGCCCCATAAACCGAGACAATGAACAAATCCCAAATAGATCTCCGCTGAGGCGAAACAAAAGCCAATAACTTTATAGAACCGCAACCAAAAAAAAAAACGGAGGAAAAAAAAATAACTCACAAGACTGTGAGAGCGCGGGAGGCGTTTTTACAAAAAAAAAAGCTTTAAATATAAGGAAAATGTAAAGAGGTAAAAAAGTAAAGCATTTAAACGAAATCAAGAGATGTAGATGACGATGATGATGATGATGATGCTCGGAAACTGAAGCAGACTGAATCTGAATCTCTGTATCTGAACCCCGAAGACCCAAAACTGAAAACTGAAATCCGAAAACCGAAAACCGGATTCAAAGTCGCGGCTGGAGCGACTGAGATGGCAAGAGCGGCCAGCGACCAGTGGCCACTGGCACTGGCTACAAGTGAACTGGTTTACAAATAAAAAAAAAAGGAAAGAGAAACAGAGATGGAAAAAACCTAGAAGGTTGAGTTTTCAAGACGAATTCGTGAATACTCTGCTAAGAATAAAAAATAAAGAAGATTTTTCGAAGAGAAAAACTAGAGAATGGTTATATTATTATTTTATTTTCAGAAAAGAATAAAAAGAAACATTAAGAATTCAGTAGAGAATTATTAACTTATTCTTCAAATAAATACAGAAAAATATTTGACCCAAGTAGTTTTGATTTATTTTAATTTAATTTACATACTTTACTTTATTTTACTTTACTTTTAATACTCTTTACTGTATGACTTCTCAAAATATTTGTTATTTAATATAATCGAAATATTTAATCTTTAAAAATCCCTAAAATATTTCAAATATATTTTAAATATTCAAACCCTGTTGTTATATATGATACAAATCTATCAAAAAAATCGGAGTACCCTCTGCTAGAGATCACAAGGCGGAGACCCACAGAATTCCAAGCGAAGGTTTTTTTCGGTAGAGTCCGGCTCGAGCCGGGCCCGGTCCCGCGTCGAAATGAGCGCCACAGCAAAGCAAAAAAAAAAAAAGGCAACAACTATTTTCCAAAGGGGTTGAGGAGGAGGGGGTGGGGCGTACTCCACAGCGGACTGTGCGGCACCACACTGAGTTCGGTGGCAATGACAGTGGCACATGCAGTTGTAGTGGAAGCCGCTTGTCGGTCGACAGTCCGCCAACCGAACCGCCAACGTTGTGGCCCTCTCGTTCTCCACCGCTCCCAGATCAGGTTTTGAGAAATCTCAAGTCTCTCTGGCTCTCTCTCTCCCTACTCGCTGTGTTTCTCGTTTACTCGCTGGGGTTTTGGCCAACGCAAAAATACCAAAATAAAAAAAAAAATTATAAATTAGCCTAGCTTGGCATAGGGCCAAAAAAAATAATAATAAGATAATAATAAATACATGGGTAATGTTTGGAATTTTTTGTTTGTTTTTGTTGTTGTTCATCTTAGTGGGCAGGGCCTGTTCTTACCTGTGGCTTAAACCGAAGAAAGCCTGCGGGCTCTGTAAGCCTGAGAGCTGAGCTGACAAGTATCCAAAGTAGTTTTTTTTTTGTTTTTTGAACAACTTTTGCTTGCTTTTTTTTTGTTGTTGTTTAGTTTTTAAGCATTGAAAAAATGCCTGGCATTGTTTTTTACGTGGAAATCTTTATTTTTTAAGAGGCACTTGAACTGGGTTCTATTTGTTTATTATTTTCAAATTGATTTGTGATTTTTTGTAATTGTATTCTCTTTCCTTTAAGGCACTTTTTAAGTTTTATTTCTGTGAATTAAATAAACGATTTAAATTGTAGAAAATTGGTGTAAAGAAATTTAAGGTTTTGAGTTTGGCTTTTTGCAGAGTTTTGAAATAAAAAAAAAACTCAAGTTTTCTTAAATATTTGTGTTTTCATTATTACAAATATTTTCATTATATTTTCTTAACACACGCGATATAAAAATTGTATTAAAAAATATCCAACGCACGCAGTGGGACAATTTTGAGATACAAA
>VNKB01017142.1:0-84405 GCA_008042735.1 Drosophila leontia | reverse complement strand
TGTCCCCAATTGTTACTATTTAATATAAACCGCCTACCTCTACCTTATTTTAAAGATTTTGGATGCCTATACCACCTATAGACACTCTTCTGGAAATTTTCCCTTTGTAGGAGAAAAATCATTAGAAAAACTAAAATTCCTTGTAATTTAATTCATTTAAATTTAGTGCGGATAAATTCTGACGCAATCTGTGCCTTTTGCTGTTGTACAACAGCCAAAATAGTTGGTAAATGCTCCATTTCAAATTTGCAACTGCCAATTCGACAGCCTTTGTTTACGTTTTCATGAGCCACAGCTGATCGATCAGCTGTTCGGATGCTAAATGCGCTTTAATGTTGTGTGGGAACACGAGTTTCACATTTGTGAAAAATCCCAAACGTTCCTCACAAATGCGCTGTGTGGGAAGACAGTATTAATGTTGTGTGGGAACACGAGTTTCACATTTGTGAAAAATCCCAAACGTTCCTCACAAATGCGCTGTGTGGGAAGACAGTATAAATTTAACGACCGTTTGTTGGCGATAGTTACGCGATAGTTTTGCGGTGCAACTCTGATTTCTTCTTCTTAACAGTGAAAATTTGACCATTCACTACGAAAATGTAACGAAAAATTATATTTAAAATGTGGCGCCAAAGCTACAAACATGCACAAAATAGTTGGCGTTTTTTTTTTTTGTACATTCGTGCCCCAAAGTGCCCCCAATTGCTACTATTTGATATAAAACGCCTACCTCTACTTTATTTTATAGATTTTGGAAGCCTATACCACCTATACACACCCTTCGAGGCAATTGCTCTTTGTTAGAGAAAATTAATAAAGAAACTCAAATTCCTCGTCATCTAATTCATTTTAATTTAGTGCAGATAAAATCTGACTCAATCTGTGGTTTTGCTGTTCTTAAACAGCCGAAATAGTTGATAAACTATTCATTTTACTCTCACATCGGCCTCTTCAGCCATCTTTGTTCACGTTTTGATGAGCCACAGCCGATCGATCAGACTAAACTGATTTTAAAGAGCTTTTTAAACCTTGCCCTCTAGTTTTTCCCATAAACAATTAGATTTACATATGTATATCTATCTAGTACCTACAACCCTTAGTTAAATCTCATATTCAAAGCCCCAGACTCCGGAAAAACTGATGAATTATAAATATGCCCGCCGCCGGCTCGTGACTCGAACAGGTACAAGTTTCCAATCGATATCGAACTGGGAGCACGCCAGTTATTGTCGAGACTAAACTATAGTCTATAGACTCTGACGAGCCCCCGCGAGCTTCCCCGGCTAATAAATTTCCAATTCCTGTTTTTATTCCCATTGCCGCTGGCGGGCATAGAATGTTTCCTACAACTCAACTACTTAATTTATTCAACAGTTTTCGTGTCTTGTTCGAACCGAAACAATAAGTAAAATAAAAGCATTGTGGCGCAAAAATGACAGATTATTGGACCTTTTGTTTGGCTTGGCTACATGTTTAATTTACTGGCGGCAAAAGCTCAAGGAATTTACTCTAAAAACCATTAACATCTGAATGAACTTTGAATTGAATGGAAACTGAAGTTCTTGTCTTCTTATTTGAAAATCAACCAAGGTTTCTAGATCAACTCTGACGATAGCAGATCTATTGTTCTATAATAAAGTCTTCTTTCAATTAAATTTCTGACTTATCTGTTAAGTTTTTGCAGACTTTAACTTCCACTTTGAGGGGATTATTATGTTTACAGTTAGAGTTCTCTGACGTTTTTGAATAAACCAGTTTATTTTTGCTTTAAAAATGCTTATCAAACCTTTAAGTCTACTTGGAAAAACTAACGTAATAAATTTCAAGGTGTTTTGGGGTATTGTTAATATTTGTCTAGTTGTTGGCCTTCTACTTCATGAAGCTTTCTTAATTTTTTGATTTATTTATTTCAGATTTCATAATATGAAAGCATATTACAAAAGTTTTTATTCAGTTTCGAGTCTTTTAGCTTAAATATATTTAAGTTTCTTGTATTTTTATACCCTTGCAGGGTATTATAATTTCAGTCAGAAGTTTGCAACGCAGTGAAGGAGACGTTTCCGACCCTATAAAGTATATATATTCTTGATCAGCATCAACAGCCGAGTCGATCTAGCCATGTCCGTCTGTCCGTCTGTCCGTCTGTCCGTCCGTCCGTCTGTCCGTTTCTACGCAAACTAGTCCCTCAGTTTTAAAGCTATCTGAATGAAACTTTGCATATAGTCTTCTATATACTCTCACTGCTATATATGTCGGAACGGGCCGGATCGGACGACTATATCATATAGCTGCCATACAAATGTTCGATAAATTTTTAGAAAAAAAATTTTAACTTGGCTGTTTTTCATTATTGTTTCATCATTTTTGAGATATAGCCTTTTTATATTACTCCAGAATTTTGGTAAAAATTTTATGAAAATCGGACTTCTATATCTTATAGCTGCCATAGGAACGATCGGGAAATTAATAGGAAAAAAATTATAACTTCGTTGTTTTTCAACGTATTTAAATCTACTTTGACACATGAGCTTCTGGTATTATTTCAAAATTTTTGTATAAATTTTATGAAAATCGGACGACTATATCTTATAGCTGCCATAGGAACGATAGGAAAAGTAATAGAAAAAATTATAACTTCGTTGTTTTTCAACGTATTTTCATCTACTCTGAGATATGAGCTTTACTTATTATTATAGAATTTTGGTATACATTTTATGAATGTCGGACAACTATATCACATAGCAGCAGTAGAAGATGTAGAGAAAATGTAAAGCTGGGAATGTATAACTGTAACTGTCAAACTGTAAACACAATAAGTATAGGTAAAATGGTATGTAACTCAGTTTAGTGTCTGTTTTCGGCATTATAATTTATAATATAAATATGAAAACCAATCTGCAAGGGTATACAAACTTCGGCGTGCCGAAGTTAGCTTCCTTTCTTGTTTATACTATTATTTTGTATTACAACGATTTTTTAGACAAAACTTAGGTCTAGCAGTAGTAATTATGGCAAAAGTCTTCTCCTACTCCTTCTCATTGAAGAAGAACCAGTAGCAAAGCACCCATTAGACTCCAGCTGATGGCGTCTTGAGCTGCACTCGATCTGCTTTGATCTTCCTCCGCAGGATGCCGGGCCATGACCACCAGTTTCTGCTCTTGATCGAGCTTGGGCCGATAGTTCCAGTCAATGGTATTGGTCTTGCAGATCTGGGCAAAGACTCTCGCCGAGATTTTCGGGGTCCTCGTGCGCTGCGGGGAAGTAAAGTCTACGTGATAAAAGCCAAACTTCTCCGAGAAGCCAGCCCTCCACTCATAGCTGTCCATTAGACTCCAGGCAATGTAGCCACTGATATTAACACCATCCTCAATGGCATCCAGCACTGCAGAGAGATACTTATTAAAGTAGTCCACGCGGGCATAATCCTCCAGTCCACCGCGATCACTAACTCCATTCTCAGTAACAATTATCTCGGGGCTATTGTACTCGCGGTGTATCCACATCAGGAGATTGTACATTCCCTTGGGATAGACCTGTAATAGAGGGAATTTATTTACATTAAATAAGGGTAAATGAGGTGTTAATTCATAGTTAATTAAAGCTCTTAAATGAGGCATTAAATATATATATTTAATTTTTCCTTAAACAAAATCTTTGCTTTAATTTTGTGTGCAAGTAAAGAGCACATCTAGGAAACAACCCCTGGCTAGTTGGGTTCAACCTGCACTTGTACATAACGCAACGTGGTCGAAAGTCACCTTTTTTTTTATTCAATGCCTAAGTAGTTTACTCGGCAAACCATAATTCAAAGCTTGAAGTGGGGGATAAGACAACACTCAACACTCTTATAATAATTTAAAAGAAATGTTTAATGGTTCTTAAAATTATGTTAAATTAGGTTTTGTCTAGGTTTATTTATTATCCCAATTTTTACTAGATAAATCATAATAAGTTCGACTCACCTTAAGCCAAACCGAACCTGATCCCGGCCAGTCAACCTCGTTTTAACTCTCCACGACGCCCATATCATGATTGAACGATGGCACCGGGAACCCTCCAGTATTATTGTGTCCATTCGAGGTCACCAGATTGCTAGTATAATGGTTAATGCCAAAGAAATCGGCTGTGCCGCGGATGCGATGAATCTCCTCTGTGGTAAATTCCGGCAACCTGGAGCGAGTGCCAAAGTCCTGCTCCTTGCTTAGGTTACGGATGCGCTCGATCATCACCTTGGGATAGTTGCCGTGCTTGGAGAAGATCGGATGACCGAACCAACCCACATAGAACTGCATGGCCCGTTCGGAGGCCTCACGATCCTCGGCCGAGTCTGGATTCCTTGGTTCCGGCCACGAGGTATCCAGGGTGATGCCAATGCGACCGCCTTGACGCTTCTGGAAGTGATCCCTGTACATGTGGACCACCTCGGCGTGGGCCTTTAGCAGATTGTGGCCACATAGATAGGCTGGAATGCCAGGGAAGTTGTACGATGGCGCCATATAGTCCAATCCATAAGCATGCTCGCAAACATGCCAGGGCTCATTGATAGTGGTCCAGATCTTCACACGGTCACCGTACATTTCCAGCACTAAACGGGCAAAGTCCTTGAACAGGGGAATGATCTCCGGATTGGTCCAGCCGCCCAGCTCTTGCAGCTTTTGCGGCAGCTCAAAATGATAGATGGTAATCATGGGTGTGATATTATAACGCAGGAGTTCATCGATCAGGTTGGAGTAGTATTTGATGCCAGCGGTGCTCACATGATTCATGTAGCCACCGGGCATGATACGGGGCCAGGACAGTGAGAAACGATAGGTGCCTGCATGCAGTTCCTTTACCATTTGGACATCGCGACGCCACTAGAAAAGTTTATCAAATTATAAGATTTATTAAAGAATTTAAAGATAAATTATAAAGGTATTTAAGAGAAACTAATAGGGATAAATCCACTCGAAATAAAGACCTTATAAAGCTTGTTAAGAAATACGACTCCAAGCATCGTTCTACGGTTAGCTATGCAGGGTAAGTTAATTAATAGAAGTCTACTAGAATAGGACGGTAGTCTCTCAGCATCCCAGGATAGGCCACAAAGGGCGAAAAGGAAAAAGTTCTTTTGTACAGATTCAATACGGTTAATATAAACTCTAAATTGAGGACTCCATACGCAAGAACTATGATCCAATATAGGGCGACCTCTTAATAAAACCGAGCATGCCTCTGACTTTATTAACCATGCATGAAATATGTTCAGAGAACGAAAGTTTAGGGTCTAAGCGAACACCAGAATCGTCAATAAGAGTTATCCTCAATCAGTCTACTGTGAAAATGGGGACAAATTCTGAATGAAATCAGTTAGATTTAAGCATAATTATCAAGCTGATATCGACATATTTCTACAAAAAATTCCACTCAACCTCATCCATCTTATTTTGAATATACCTTCAATAATCTGTAGTTTTCCAGTTCCGTTTCGTAATTATTATTTTTTAATTAAACTAACCCAGTCCCGCCCTTATTGATCTGCCCTTTAACTCGTTTTCTTTCCATAAGATCATATTTTCTATAGAAAACAGGAATTATAAATCTCTCCAGCCAAGAAAAATAGTGCAAAGTTTAAGCGCTGAAAAGCCCCAGATGGAGAGATAACTTGATTTTATCAGTACTTAGTAGTTTATCAAATTATAAAACAGGTGTCCGAGTCCCCCCATGAATTCTGCGATTCTTCGCTAATGGTTTTATTTTATTTATCTTTATTTTTAATCAGAAGAACTATGCAAACTGATTTGTGGCCTGTAATTGGATGCCACATAGCACCCCCTCCTTAATGCTAATCCATCGCCTCCGATCACAGTCAACAGATCCAAATAATATCGCGTAATTAGCCGTGAAAGTAATAGCAATCTGCATCGCATTGGCGATTTCCTTACACATATTTTTCAGTAGATTGCCTCGCTAGATCTTGAACTCTTTGCATAGCTCCCAATGAAAAAATATTTATATATCTGCGATGCCAAACGAACCGACGACGACTAACATTATTATTAGTGTCCATTATCTTATGTGACTTACCCGATGATAGCTGTCCGCGGATATATCTCCATTGCTCTTATCGGCTATTTTCTCGGGATGTGTGTGGGTGAGAACGTCCCAAATAGACTCGCCCTTATCGTCGGCATTCCAACCGCCTTCGATTTGGTAGGAAGACGAACCAACGCCCCAGAGAAAGTCGTTTGGGCAGCGTCGGGTCTGGCTTAGCGGTGTGCCAAGGCATCTGTAAAAATGATATGGTAATAATTTGGTAATCGAAAGATGTTGCTAAATCTGATACGAGAAATCCCCCAAGATCGGTGACCCTCGCGATGCTGCTTTTGTTAATCAAGTGCCATTCAAAATTGACGAATGTTAAGACAATTTTTATTTACTGTTTAATTTTGTATACGTTTTTATGATCGTATTGGCCAGTCATTTATATCAATTGCCTGGCCAAGGTCACTTCTCTGAATTGATACAGATTTTCTATGGGCCAGGTTTGATTTTTTTGGAATCTGAAAAGAAACTGACATCACTAAAAACTAAAAAAAAAATCGTAGAAAATCTCTGCTTTAAATAAATTATTTCTTTTATTTATCTTTTGACGTATTTTTTAGCCACAAAGACATTTTGCATACGTTTTTTTTAATGATTATAAAATATTTGTTTATGTCGAAGAGATTTCTTTATTTCTGAAGTAATGTTAATTTAGTGATTATAATTTATTTAGTACCAGTTAGGTAATTTTGAAAACTTTAAGTCACTTTTAAACAATTATTTTTATTGAATAAAAAGATTAATATTATAATAAAGATTAAAATAATAATAATAAAAAAATCAAGGAAAACTCCGTTATTTAAATACAACACCCTAGCCCTTGTTAATTTTTTTAAGTATAACAAATTCTGAAATTGTACATTTATATTTTCTTGGCTTTCAACAATCAAAAGATGGATGATTTCTTAGATTTAAATAAAGTTTAAACCCTTATATAATTTAGTTGTTTATATATTTTTTAGAGTAGCATTTAATTTCAGTTAAAATATTTTAAATGTCAGCTACTTAATCGTTTATTTTAGATCAAGTTTGATTTTAAAATGCTTTTTCTACCAACACTGGCGAGGCAATCAACAGCAAGGCGGGCAATATAGGTTTCCACATGTTTCTGTGCTTTAGATATATCCTTAAACGCGAAACTAATTAATTCCGAACCAAAAACTTTTTTAGCCTTAAACTTTTCCGTTTGATTTTTTTTTTTTTTTTTAACTTTTCGCGTTTTTCTTGCGTTTATTCGCGAGCGTTTTAAGCCAACCGCGAAACGTTTGCAGATGAACTCAGGCGGCTTTATGTCCTACTGTTATAAAGCGATCTGGGGCTCTGAGCTTCTGCGTCAGCAGAGCGAATGTTTTGGCGTCGATGTAAGCGTCGAGCCATAGACTAGTTCTCAGCGTCTCCTTGTCGCACTTCCACTCTTTTATGCTTTTCTCTTCCATCTGAGATCAACAGGTGTCGATATTGTTATTATCTATCGCTAAATCTTTTTGTTTATTTGTTTGTTTTTATACACACGAACAGTCATTCTGAGAAAGTAATTTGTTTTAAGAACATTTTAAGAACATTTTCGGCAAATTTTTGAGTTTTTTTCGGACTAAGTATTTAATTTAATTAAATTCTTACTCAAAATGAGATGTTCCAATGTTCAGATATTTAAAATTGTAAAATTTTTAAACTTTATTTATACTTGTGTAAATGATAATGAATGTAAATAAAATCGAGAGGGTATCATAAATTTAAATGCTTGATATGTATAGCAAGCAATTAATGTAAGTGCGCGCCAAATAACAATATTACTTTTGATATTTCCCCGCCTCTTGAAAATGTCTCTTCACTTTTTTTAAAAATCGCAACCGTTTATTACAAATGCGCTGAGTGGGAAGACCGTATTATGGGTTGCTTTGTGGTGAGTTTTGAGTCGATAGTTCACTATCGATAGTGCATTACCGATACTGGACACATCAATACTATCGCGGGTAGGGTCCAGCTCTAGGTCCCCCAATTTGTGGTTCGGTTTCTGGGTTTTCTTTTGTAAATATTCAAGTAATGCTGCACCTGACGGGCCAAAACTATAATGCGCGCGACGTGATCCGGAATATATTTTCGCCGCTGATCGGCGTTCTGGCCAGTCCCCAAGCTGACGAGATCTGCCACCGGAACAACCTGTCCTTCGTGGAGCTCCTGCAGCCGTTCGCAAAGTTGCCCAATGACGGTGAGTGGGGTGAGGTAAACAAGGCGCAGTTTTGCATAAAAACATAGCACTCTAACTTAATTTCCGATTTTCCCCGGATGTTAACGCTTTGGTCTCCTAAAAACACACCCACTATATGTAGTATATATGTATGTACATATACATATGTATTTTTTAAAGAAGTAGTTGTGCAAAAATGCCATAAATTGTAAACAATAAATCCAATTCAATTCTTTTTCAGCTCACTTTCGCGACGTTTCCGGGACGAGCGTTTCTGTGCGTGGACTCCGCCTCAACTTCTGTGATGTGGACTGGCGGCCGCCACAGCCCGTGTTGGCAAGAAAAATGCTAAACGAGTCGGTGACGAATGCCCACAATGACAAAACCAGACTAGCCACAATAGGTGAGAGAACCTTAAAACTAGACCACAACTACATACATACATACCTCCCCAAAACTAACTCTGCTTTCACTGTTCATCCCCAGCTGACATCGACCTGGAGTTGCCGACGTCGGAGCCTTGGTTCGAGCAATGGCGTGAGACCTTCTTGACCGTTCAATTCCCGGCGGAACATGAGTTCACCCGCCATCTTCTTAGCTGCCTTCTGGTGCTGTCCAGCGCGGATCCCCAGATTGTGGAGACAGCCCACAAGCTGGGACAACGCGTCCAACAGATGCAGAGCATCACGCCTCAAAAGCTGCCCAAGTGGTTCCATCCCACCGAGGTGCTGAACAGCTATGTGGTGCTGCACGAGGCCAGCCAGGGGGATTTGTCCAAGGCGCAGCAGGGATTCGAGCTGCTGAAATCCACTTTTGGGGACAGCAAGTGCTTCTTGGTGTCCATTAACTCGCTGGATGGTCAAACTGCCAGTGACGCTCCCGACTACTGGGCAACTTTCATCAAAAGACAACCGAAGGGAGATCCAAACATACCTTCCACGGACTTGAGCGCTCCCAAATCGCCGCAGGAGGCCGTCTCCGTTATCAGCATGCCCGCCATGCAAATGTCCCAGCTGCTGGAGGGAGCAAACAGCGCCCAGGACAGTGATCTGGCCATGCTGCATCCGCTGAGTCCCATGCAGGAGAGTGCCACGGAGGCCATTAATTCCAAATTCAGCATTAGCAGCGAGAGCATTGCCTCCCAGACCATCAACCCCAATGTATGGGCAAATGATTTGGACTCGGATGCCCCGCATGGCGGTTGCCTGACATCCCGCGATATCGACAACCTGCGCCACTTTGTACAGGACTACGCTGTGCGTGCCCTGATACCCTACATTGAGCACCTGGTGGCCATTCTGGCTGAGGGTGTGACCAATAAAAAGGGCGTAAGCAAGTCGCTGCTTAGTGCTACCAAGAGATGGTTCGTCACCAGCAAGCCGGGAGCGGGAGCAAACAATCAAAATGCAGTCATGTAAGACTTTCGATTTCATTTAAAACTACATTTTTGATAACATCTTTCTATGTTCTATACATTCAGCAAATTTAACATTTCAAGACAAACCTTTTGAAGAACCTTCTAATTTCTAAGAATTTAAACCGTTTGTTGCGGAGATACCCCGTAAAACACTAACGTTTTTATACCCTTCCAGGGTAATCTTCAGTCAGAAGTAGTAAAGGACCCTATAAAGTATATATTTTCTCGATCAGCATCAAAGAGCCGAGTCGATCTAGCCATGTCCGTCTGTCCGTTTTACCCAAAATAGTCCTTTAGGCTGCAAACATAGTGCGTGCTGAGACGAAGATGAAAATGAAGACGAAGCTGTAGACGAATTGCTTGCGATGCGATTAAGCTAATAGGTTGCATAGTGCAAGACGAATTTGTTGCGATTTTGTGATGTTAGTCGCTATGGATTTCTCATCAGATGACGACCTGCTGCTAGAGGAAAGTTTATTTTTGAAATTAAAACGGAACAAAAAAACGGAACGGAAGAATTCACACAAATAGTGTGGAAAGAAAAGAAAAAATTAGAAAAAATTTGTGGACTATACCAGAATGAAAACCAGCACATTTGATTACATTCTGTTAAAATTTGAACCGCTAATTATGAAAAATTGGACAAATTTTAATAAAACCCCAATTATACCTGCAGAAAGGTTCATGAAAATTTGGCTCTCCCCCTAAAAAATCTCAAAAAGTTGAAATTTACCCCTAAAAATTCCATTTTTTCTTCTAAAATGTAAAAAAAAAAGAAGGAGAACAACTAAAAATAGCAAGAGATTCGTCTTCAAAAACAGTACTGCTAATCGCTTGCCTTTCGTCTTCATCTTCGTCTTCGTCTCAGCGCGCACTATGTTTGCAGCCTTAATTTTGAAGCAATCTGAATGAAAGATTGCAGATAGTCTTCTGACTATTCTTATTACTATATATGTCGGAACGGGCCGAATCGGATTACTTTATCATAAAGCTGCCATAAGAATAATAAAATGTTTAGGACAACAAATTATAACTTTGCTGTCTTTCAACATATTTTCATCTATTCTGAGACATGGCCATTTTATATTATTTCTGAATTCCTGGTTCTATATTATATAGCTGCTGTGTAGGAACGATCAGGAAATTAATAAAAAAAAACAACATTTAAATTTAAAAACCAAATAATTATATGATATGTATAAGTTGATATCTGATATATATCTCTTATTAGTTTCTAATCGTTTGTAATGATCCAACCGAAAACTGCAAGGGCCGAAGTTAGCTTTCTTTCTTCTTATAATATCGTTTTTCCTTATTTTGTTTATGTTTAAAGCTATACCAACGAATCTGCTGAACTGCAGACCCGAAAGTTGGGCGATCTCTACTTCATGTTCGGACATTATAATTTGGCTTTCCAAGCATATCATCAGGCCAAGAGGGACTTCAATGCGGACTCGGCATGGCAGTACTATGCAGGAGCCCTGGAAATGGCTGCCCTATCCGCATTCATGCTGGGCACCGCCCATCGCAAAACCTACGACTACATGGAAGACGCCATTATGTGCTATCTTACTGTGTGCAAGTGAGTTACTCCTCGAACTTGGCGCCCACATAGATCAAATTCTTATTATTTATTTACAGATTGCAGCAGTTTGCCACGCGGGCAACGCTGCTCAGCATGGAGTGCCTGAAAACAGCCCGACTCTACAGCGATGTGGCCAAGCAGTTGATACGCATGACGAATGAGGAGTCGGATCTGCGGTCAGCTCTGTTGCTGGAGCAGGCCGCTTACTGTTTCCTGGTCACCCAACCGCCCATGCATCGAAAGTATGCCTTCCACATTGTCCTGGCCGGCAATCGCTACTCCAGAGCTGGCCAAAGAAAGCATGCCTATCGTTGCTATCGTCAGGCCTACCAGGTCTTCCAAAAGCGGGAGTGGAGCTTGGCGGAAGATCACATCCAGTACACGGTGGCCAAGCAGGCCTATATGTTGAAGCAACTGGAGGAGGCCAGCCACTCCTTTGCCCATTTGCTTAGGCCTGGGAGCCTGCAAAGTGCCCAGCAGCAGAGTAGTTTCCTAAAGGAGTATATTCAAACGCAGAATGTGAGTTGCAAACGATCGACTTATCGCCAAAATTCTTGTATTCCGTACATTTCTTTCAGGAACTCCTCAAGCGCAATCCTGAGCTGGGACTACTGCCGCATGCCTTGCCCCAAGTGGTACAATCTTCCGTTCGTGTCCTCACCCAAGTGCAATCACCTGCAGCCCTGCCGCCGCTAGTGCCGGCCACCAACATCGACATCCATTCCAACCTGACAGCCGATGAGGCTATCTGGAACAAGATGGAGGAGATGCTCGTTATCACGGCGGCAAATAACAAGCCATTTGTGTTTAAGCCGTCTCGATATTTGTACACTAAGCAACAGCCCGCCACGGAAATCCCTGTGGCTGTCCAGGGTGAGCCCATCGAGCTGGCCGTAACCCTGTCCAACAGCGTTCGTTGTGGCATAGTGCTCACAGAGATCGACTTGCTGTGGAAACTGACGATGGACCACAGCGAGGAGGTCCTTTCGAATGCCTGCGTCTATGGGGAATCATCGGACAGCGCCAGCAAAATAGCCGTTGGAGCGGCAATTAAAACCAGCTGCGTGGCGTCCATTGAACTGGCCGAGCAAGCCGAGGAGACGCTGCACTTTAAGCTCACACCCAAGTTAACCGGCCGCTTGAATATCCTCGGAGTTGTTTGCCGTGTCGCAACCATTGGAGAGCCGACGGCCAGCCTCCTTGGCTCGTTGCAGTTCGAGACGCAGCAAATCAGGCCCAACAACGCCAAGCAGTCCTCGCAGACGGTTTTGGATAACAGACTGACCATCAGATTGGTTCCCCAACAACCCGCAATGAGCGTTAGCTTCACTCCCGTTCCCAGTCAGCTTTTGGCCGGCGAAATCATACCCGTCTCTGTGACTCTTCGAAACCTGGGAATTGCTCCGATTGAAGAAATCTATATGGGCTGTGATAATCCGCGATGCGTGTCTCTCCTGGACCGGCACACTCAAATGCCGCTGGCCATGATGAGTTGTAAGTACAAAGAGTGAAAAGTAAGGCACCAATTTCTGAGAACCTTTTCGTAGCCATCCGAAATTTGTCCAATGAGAAGCTTGTCAAGGACAAAGAGATCCGAGGACAGCGTGTGTTCGGACTACTGCAGCGTCCCGGGCAGGCTGCGTTGGATGCACAGCAGGGCCATACCATCTCCATGTGGCTGCAGGCGCCCCACCAGGCTGGACCCTTCACCCTTCGCCTGCTCTTCTATTACTCGCTGCCAGCCGGAGGAAGTGCACCCATCAAGTATCGCCTGGTCCGCCACATATGGCAGCTGCAGGTGGAGAGTTGCCTGCAAGCGCAGGCCACGTGTGTGGTGAGCAATGCGGTGACGAATGAACTGGGCCTGGATGTGACCGTCAGGAACCAGCACTCGACGGAGCAAGCGGAGGTCTACATCAACACGATTTCCCTCTACTCCAAGGAGTTCAACCTAAGTCCGGATAGGCTGTTTGGTAATCTATTGATATAATCACTGTGTCCCCTTGGTTTATCATTTTGTTTGTTTTTTAATAGTTTTGAACAGTGTGGGTGTCGGTGCTGGACAGGCGGGAGCGCAGTGCCTCAAGTCTTCCATATGCTGCAATTTCCAGTGTCGCCTGCTGGAGCGGGGGAAACGAGAAGAATTCCAAGACATTCCAGCCATCAAGACCCTGCTGCAATCGCGACTCTCCCACTTGAAGGTAATGCCAGCACAGCACGCACAGCAGGTGGAGCAAGGCATGCCCGCGATGCATGATCCGCACAGCTTCCTCACCAACGAGGAGACGATGTTCTTCAATACCAACATCTCCACTGAGGAGTTTAACGCCAGCATTGCTGGCTACATACCGCATGCCACTCTCGTTATGAGTTGGAGTGCCCTGGTGGCCCGAGAAGAGGGATTACGACTGGCCAGCGGGCTGCATTTCATTAAGCTTTATAAACTCTTTGAAACCGGTCACTGTCCAGCGTCACCAGCGGAGGCGTTTCTGCGGAGGCGGCAGTCCTCGGACGAGCCCCTGGACAAGCTGAAGGAATTCCCTCTTCCCGATGGAGCCGTTGACAACGAAGAGGCCTGCGAGCCCCTGGCCGATGATGACGAAGAGGACTACTGGGAGCCGAATGATAACTATGTGGGTCAACGCTGTCTACTGGAGGATGAGAGTTTTGTGATGGCGGTTAAAGCCTAAATCTGTTTGTTTAATTACATATATTGTCTGTGTCTCAATCGGCTTGATTATGCAACAAAAGTCTTGTGTTTTAAAAGCTTTAAATTCTGCCTTTCTATTTGGTTTAGGAGGTTTTCAATGTTACTTACACACATCTGGGAAGAAACTACGACTTGGTTTCACAGATTACAGATAAAACCATTTGAAAATTACCAAAAATATCCTTTTCGCTTGTGATTAAATTCATAATTTGTATGTTTATTAGCTGATTGATTTAAAAAAGAATTCATTAACATTAGTTTCTAAGGAAAGGCTTAAATATACAACATTAAAGTATGGTAATTGCTTTTTGGTAGTTCCTAAGCTGCTGACTAGACGAGATGGATTAGATGACGTGGCTCAGTGCGGGTTTGTCTTTTGTGTGGATATCAGTGGCAGCGCAAAGTAACAATCTTGGTGGCAGGACAGTAGCATTTATTGCTCGACTTAGGAGCGTTTCTTGGTCATGTACACCCGGGCCGTAGCATAAAGAACATGTGTGCAGGCGTAGATGTTGCCGAGGGCACTACCCAAAAGAGCTCCGATTACGTTTGGTATCGGGTAGGCCTGCCAGTCACGGCCCCAATCCAGCGGCGCCACCACACTACCGGCCCAGGCCCCTAGAATTCCGCCCAGCGCATTGTACTTGAACAGATTCAGCGCCGTGTCCTCGCACTTGGTCACAAAGTCCGGTTTCTCGCAGAAGCAAACTTGCAGGGCTCCACCGCCTCCCAAGAGGAAGACTGTGGGCGACACTGTGAGCAGCGTCATCAAAAGAGCCAGCACGAAGGTCTGCTCGTAGTTTCCCAGCACCGGTGCTCCCAGGATGATGCAGATAAAAGCATACAGCAGCGTGCACAGGAACTGCAGAGTAAGGCCCCCGAGCAGCTCCCGCGGTGTGAAGTATGTGGCCTTCTTTTGCCGCTGTTTCACGGTCAGGACACCATCCTCAATTCGTCCATAGAAGCGCGCGAGAACTACTTTCAGGAGCTCGCCGATAAATACAATTGGGACTACCAGCGAATCCCAGAAGCTGCCGAGATGAGCCCAGTTCCGACGATACTGCATATACGTCATGCATATCAAAATGGTGGCCAGGCTGAGGGACACATGGAAGAGCTGGTGCTTGGTCTTCTGTTGGTCAAATCGCGAAACCATGGTTAAATGCAGTTGAATACAATTTTCTACAATCTTTTCTGCTGCCTCTTCCTGTCGCTCTTCCTTTTCACCGCTTCTCAGCACTGGGTGCACAGTGTGCAAAGTGTCGTTATATGTCAGTAGGAATAATACCCTGTATGCAAGGGTATACTAGATTACATGAAATAGAGTTCTAGATATAAAAAAATCTATATACTAAAAATAATAAGACCTAATGTTTAAAAACACCGAACCTTTTTATATTTTATAGGTCTTTATATGAATTTGCAGCTATATAACATAATAGTTAGTTATATTACAAGATCTTAATAAACCCCTCAGGTAATTTACTAATTCTTTAAAAACAACGAAATAATTTATATTATTATAACATTCACTTTTAAATTTATATTTTTTAAATTTCGTGTACATATATTATGACATGAGCATTATTTTAAGTTCTTAAATATAAACTACGTATATTTCATATATTAAAATATTACAAAATATACAATGTTATACAAATGTATATTTTATTTTTTATTAATTTCGTGATAGTAGCCTATAAGCCATTAAGTAAATTACTTATCAATTAAAAACAAAACCCAAATTTTAAGTACTCAATCGAAACAATCAAGTCTCGTTTTTATTTTTCAATTAATCACATCCCTTAGTTCAATTTGTATTGAAAATTAATTTTCATAATTAATACATTTTCTAGAAATTAAAAAATAGTTATTATTTAACTATTAGTACTTCACAACTCCATCAGTGTTTAATCATATCCCTTAATTCAACTTGTATTTAAAATTAAGAAACCTTAATGTTTTAATTTTATTTAATATTTTTATAATTTTTTATAATTTATTAATTTGTTTTAAAATTAAACAAAAAATAAGAACTGAAACGAGTATAGTTTTCTGACCATCAGTATTTTGAAAGTATTTCACAATCCTTCCCTGTTTTTAATCATTCTGCACTTTCTGGTGTGCCCACTGTGCGGGAGTCAGGCGCATTCGATTTCCAACACTGCCAGCTGCTGTCATTTTATCGGCCGCTGTCACATAATCACTCCACACACATTTGGACTGCAAATTGTTTTTATATAGTTTTTGAATTATTTCTAAGTAAATTGCGAGGTGGAACTGTTAACAGGATGTTGGCTCGCGCTATCCGAGTGCGTCCTATGGTGCGGGGCATCGCCTCGACGTCGGTGTGGTCCGTAAACCGGCCGTCTCACAGCTCCCTGATCCATCTCTACCGGAATCGGGCGACGCACTTGCAGCGCTTTCACGGAGCCAGTATGATGGTGAAGCGCTTCTACGCCCGAAAGCGCGATGACTCCGAGGAAGATTTGATGGAGGAGGGACAGGGCATAGAACTAATGGCCGAGCGGAACTCGCAGCTGCCGGCCACGCTGGTGGTTCCGGACGTGTGGCCACACGTTCCGCTGCTGGCAATGGGCAAGAATCCGTTGTTTCCGCGCTTCATGAAGATTGTGGAGGTAACGTTATCGCGGGTTCCTTACTCGAATATTATTGCTAATTATGCGCAAACTTATTCCCAAGGTTTCCAATCCCATCGTCATGGAACTGCTGCGACGCAAGGTAAAGCTTAACCAACCCTACGTGGGCGTCTTTCTCAAGAAAACCGATGGCGAGGAGGAGCTGATCCACAACTTGGATGATGTCTATAGCATCGGCACCTTTGCGCAAATTCAGGAGCTGCAGGACCTGGGCGACAAGTTGCGCATGGTGGTCGTTGCTCATCGACGCATTCGGATCACAGGACAGGTCATCGAGGATCTGCCGACTCCCAAGCCCGGTAAGCGCCCCGACATACACTAAGCGCCCACATGTTGTGACATACATATGTTCTTGATCTTAGTGAAAATGACAACTTTGCATTATCCACTATTTAATATTAAATTAAACATCCCAGCTGAAGATCAATCGACTGATCAAGCCGAGGCAGCGCCAGCGAGGTCGCGTTACGAGTCGACCCGCAAGCCCCGTGGAAGGGTTCCAAGGCGGCAGGCGGGAAAATTAAACGAACCGGCAGCCCAGGAGGAAATGGTTCAGAAAGAGACACAGGAGCCGCCGTTGCGGTCAGGCAAAGTAGAGCACGTGAGTGTGCCCAAGCCGCCCGCGGAAGAAAAGAAAGTGGAAGCCGAAGCCATTGCCGAAGCTGATGTCGAAGGAGTGGCCGCAAAAACATCGTCGAGCCCCCTGCCAGTGCTCATTGTGGAGGTTGAAAACGTTAAGCAACCGGTCTACAAGCAAACCGAAGAAGTCAAGGCCCTGACCCAGGAAATAATCAAGACTCTTCGGGATATTATAACTATGAATCCATTGTATAGGTATGTCACTCGGAAATAGAAACCAGGCGGCCGACTTATCATACTTTTACGCCTTGTTCTAGGGAAAGTCTCCAGCAGATGCTACACCAGAACCAAAGAATCGTTGACAACCCCATTTATCTTTGCGACCTGGGTGCCTCCCTTTCGGCTGGCGAGCCCGCTGAGCTCCAAAAGATCCTCGAAGAAACGGATGTAATTGAGAGTGTCGTCAGCGCTGTAATTTATTTTCTAAACTTATTTTCGATTCTTAGATTCCAGAACGCCTGCAGCTGGCCTTGACTCTGCTGAAGAAGGAGCTGGAACTGTCGCGACTGCAGCAGAAGATTGGTCGCGAGGTGGAAGAGAAGGTCAAGCAGCAGCATCGCAAATACATACTTCAGGAGCAGCTGAAGGTAATCAAAAAGGAGCTGGGCATTGAAAAAGACGACAAAGACGCCATTGGCGAGAAGTATCGCGAAAAACTAAAGGATAAAACCGTTCCTGAAAGCATAATGACGGTTATTGACGAGGAGCTGGCCAAGCTAAACTTCCTGGAGAGTCACAGCTCTGAGTTTAAGTGAGTATTAAGAACGTTCTGAAAAGACGACTTAGATCATAAAAAACTATCCTTACGTAGTGTAACTCGCAACTACCTCGACTGGCTCACATCCCTGCCCTGGGGAGTGATCAGCACCGAAAATCTATGTCTGGACAAGGCCACCGAAATCCTAAACAACGACCACTATGGCATGGAGGACATCAAGAAGCGTATTTTGGAGTTCATTGCCGTCAGTTCTCTAAAAGGCACCACCCAGGGCAAGATACTGTGCTTCCATGGGCCTCCTGGCGTGGGCAAGACCAGTATAGCCAAGTCCATCGCTCGGGCCTTGAACCGAGAGTACTTCCGCTTCAGTGTGGGCGGAATGACGGACGTGGCCGAGATCAAGGGACACCGGCGCACCTATGTGGGTGCCATGCCGGGCAAGCTGATTCAGTGCCTCAAAAAGACCAAGATCGAGAATCCACTGGTGCTCATCGACGAGGTGGACAAGATTGGCAAGTAAGGACAAAACTAAAAAAAAATACCATAAAATTCCAATGTTTTATAAAATGTACATTTATAAAGGGGTTATCAGGGCGATCCCAGCTCGGCCTTGCTGGAACTCCTGGATCCTGAACAGAATGCCAATTTCTTGGACCACTATCTGGACGTTCCAGTGGACTTGTCGCGAGTCCTCTTCATCTGCACGGCCAACGTGATCGACACCATCCCCGAGCCCCTGAGGGATCGCATGGAGTTGATTGAGATGTCCGGATATGTTGCGGAGGAGAAGATCGCTATCGCTCGACAGTACCTGATGCCGCAGGCCATGAAAGACTGCGGACTGACGGATAAGCAGATAAACATCACCGAGGACGCCTTGAACATGCTGATCCGCAGCTATTGCCGGGAGTCCGGCGTTCGCAATCTGCAAAAGCACATCGAGAAGGTCATTCGGAAGGTGGCCTTCCGGCTGGTCAAGAAGGAGGGCGAGCACTTCCCGGTCAACGCAGACAACCTGACGACATTCCTGGGCAAGCAGATCTTCAGCTCGGATCGCATGTACGAAACCACGCCGGTTGGCGTGGTCATGGGTCTGGCCTGGACGGCCATGGGAGGCTCCTCGCTCTACATCGAGACATCCAAGCGACACATGCGTTATGGAGAGAAAGCGGACACGCCTGCTGCTGGTGGCACCTTGCACATCACCGGAAATCTGGGGGATGTCATGAAGGAGTCGGCCCAAATTGCGTTGACCGTGGCGCGTAACTTTTTGCACTCGCTGGACCCAAAGAATCTGTTCCTGGAGAAAGAGTAAGTGTTTCAAAAAAAAGAAGGTTCCTGCTCCGCTTTCCCCAATTTAAATACTAAAATGTTTCGTGGTCTTTATAATAGGCACATCCACGTCCACGTGCCCGAGGGTGCAACACCCAAAGATGGGCCCAGCGCTGGCATCACCCTCATCACAGCTCTGGTGTCCCTGGCCACGGAAAAGCCAGTGCGGCAAGATGTGGCAATGACAGGTGAAGTGTCGCTGAAGGGAAAAGTTCTGCCCGTTGGAGGCATCAAAGAGAAGACCATTGCCGTAAGTTAACCCTATAAATACCTCTTGTTGTGGGCTACACATGGATTCTTCCTCTTTTCAGGCCCGTCGTAGTGGTGTCAACTGCCTGATCCTGCCCGTCGATAACAAGAAGGACTTCGAGGAGCTGCCTTCATATATTACCGAGGGACTAGAGGTGCACTTCGCCGCCACCTACGACGATGTCTATAAAATAGCCTTCTCCGATGCCACCAAGACGACGAGCAAAACCGAAGTCGAGCACGAGCCGCTACTGCGAAAGGTCGCCAGCGCGGCCGCCGCCAAGTCGGAGGCTTGGCATTAACTATAGTCTTAGCTAGGGGGTTGTTCTGGGGTTCTGGTGTGCGTATTTTTGATATTGACATCAATCGTTATCAGGTTAATTCGTGTATTTAGGTCGTAGCATTTGTTGAACATAATGCCAAGTAAATTGAATGCACTGAGAAACTATCAACAGCCCGGCTTATTCCTTAGGCATCCGCGTTGGCCAAAATCCAATCCAAGTAGCGATCCACACGGGTGTAAATACCCGGACGGCCGCGCTGGCCGCAGCCGACGCCCCAGGACACGATGCCAATGGTGACCCAGCGCTGATTGGGAAGCTGTACCAGCAGCGGTCCCCCGCTATCGCCCTGGCAGGAGTCCTGTCCACCATCGGGAAATCCGGCACACAGGGCGGTGTCAGGAACGTGCTGAACCAAGGCGGCGCGACATTCGGACTGCTTCCAAACTGGTAGGTTAACCTAAAAGTGGACAAATATTTGCGTTTTAGATTCTATAACGAGCTATTAAAGTTGCCTTATAAGGTTTAAAATTTAAATATATTATTATTATAAACGTTTTAAAAATTACAGTTATGGTTACGTAATACGTAAGCAAGAGTATAGATAAAGAAACGACAGTACACAAGCGAGTCTGGAGCCAGAGAAAGTCGGAGATAACTTCTCTTAATAATATACTTTAGAAAGGAAAACATATTTTTCTGATGAAGGGCGTAACATATAGCGTTTTATTTAGCTCCTTTCATTGGTCCAAATATTGAATTTGGTTAATTTTTCTGTTTTAAGATATTTGCAAAATTCACACGCGATAAAAACAGAGATGGTTTTTGAGTACGCCCAAATAAATCGCAAACTTCTAAAGATCCAGCGGCTTTTAATGGGAATAAATTTGCACTAATGCTACTTAAAAATGGATTTTTTTTATGACTAGCATTCTTAGTTTAATTCAATTCATAAAAGAAAGCGACAATAAAAAAATTGAACTGTTATTGCAAATCGTATATTTTCTTTTGTAAAGTAAGAAGGAAAAAATCAGAGCTTAATGCCTCTGGTTTAAAAGGTGCTATTAACAAAAAACATGAAAAATCAATTTTGAGCTACATTGCTTTCAAATATTTCAATATCTTTTATCTTTGGGACACTTTTTAATGTAAATTTTTGAGAACTTTTACTTTTTTGGCCGCTGAGGACTTTTCTGCCAAAATGCCCAGGTCTAAGATAAAATTAAACTAGGCAATAATATAATACTCACCTCCATTAGTATGTTAGAATGAGGCCCACCGAACATCTGAGTGCCCCAACCCGTAACAATGGCGTTCCTCCCCGTCCAATCCTCATTCACCGGCGGCATGCAAACTGGCCAGATGTAGGTGTTGAATAGCGTAGCTCGGTCGATCCGGATAATGGCAATATCATTATCGTAGTTTTGTGGATTGAAATCAATGTGAAGGACCATATTGGCAATGCGGAAATCCCTCGCCCTCGTCTCATTCACCATGTGAGTGTTGTACTCGCCCAATCGAACAAAGATATCCTCCTTTTTCTTGCCGTGGATGCAGTGGGCGGCGGTGAGGACATGGCGGTCGGTGATCAGGGCACCACCGCACCACACGAACGGAAGACCCTCCCTCAGTAGGGCCGCCATCCAGGGCCACTCGTCCGGCTCGGCTGGCCGGCCTCCAGTGAGCCTGGGGTATTGCCTAGTGGTGATCCCACAGCCACGCTGCTCCGGTTTGTTCACGATGCGCGGCTCCTCCTGATCCTGGCTGGTCACGATCTGCGGGCTAAAGCGGTTGCTGGTCATCTGATCAGTACAGCAAATACCGATGGAGCTATGGAGAGGAAGTATTTAGGACTGTGATTAAGTTCGAGCTTGAGAAGTAAGTTAAAGATTATAAAGGCCAGTGTAAGGGGATTTTATATATTATTTAAACTAAAACCAGATTAAGTTTCGTTAAAATGTATATAACTTTTTTATCACTAACGAGCTATGACAATAGCAACAACGCGCATCCAATCCCAAATGATCCTTATAATATCATAAAATATTGTTATTCTTTTGAATGTATAGCCAGTGATGCTAAAGAGTTCTAATAAATCAAAGTTTTGGGCTGCCAAAATAATTTAATATTACACCTAGCCCTCGCTTAACACGGCCTCTTTTAGCACGACTCGGTCTTACACGGTTTCCAATTTGCTCCCAGACCTCTTTTAACACGCTAAAAACCTCGCTTAACACGAGGTTTTTTATGAACGTAACCCCCGTGTTAAGCGAGGGCCAGGTGTATATAAGATAATACAAAAGGTGTCATGCGATACCCTTCAGGGGTATAAAAATGTCTATGTAAATTCAAAAGACAATATCTCGGAGACCCATGAAGTTTTTAAAAAATTTTAAAAACTTGTTTTGAGCAGCATAAACTGGTCTCTAAGATCGTTTTGAAAACAACTTGTATTGATGTTACAGCACCTTAAAAGTACCCAAAATCAGTAGTATATATTGCAATTTTATCTCAAAACCCTGAAATTGATTGAGCTCATCGCATCAAAAACTTTTGGAAAAGTATATTCCGGTTTCGGTTCTTCAACCTACCTTTTCTCAATTATGCATAGCTGGGAGACTAGGCGCCATACATCATTCTTGAGCTCCGGCATGCGGCAGTAGATGATGTGTCGACAGCGGCCAGATTCACCCAGCGGAGTGCTGCAGGGACCATAATCCTTGTTCTCCTACAGATCATAAATATAGTTATCATGAAGATACGCAAATTTGATGAGATGACTCACCAGCAACTGGGAGGCGGGAGCTTGTCGCTTGTTAAGGCGGTGGTGTGTCAGATAATTCGCATCGCCATTTTCCTCGCTGTGATTTCCTTGGCTGTATAGCTGGTTTTCGGACTCTCCCCATTGGAACTCATCATTATCGCTCAAGTCGAGAAGGTCTTTATAGTAATTGCTTTAGCTTATCTTATTGTGTTTTAGAAAAAATACAAGCTTACCTATGTAATCACTGGACACAGTTTTGGCCAACCCCCTTTGGAAGCTCACAAAGCCGAGTAAAGCCAAGGAAGCCAAGAAAAAGGCCTTCATTTTAAGATTTTTTGCCAACTATTAGACTTTTTATTATCGCGTGCCGCTTCCGTTGACAGTTAAACCCGCTCTGCTATGCGCAATTCTCCGACGCTACTGATGCGACTGTATATAGCTACTTAGTGTAGCTACTCAGCTGGGATCAGCTAACTTATGTCTACCTTGAGCCCTGTTTTGTGAACTTGATCGGTGCGTTGGCACTTTCGGGTTTTCCTGGCTTATTAAGCGGCGACCAATCCCGTCGCGTAGCTGTAAGCTCGGTTCGCAGACAGAAGCTTTCTGGGATAGGAACTGCCACTTATATACTTCGTAGTTATCATGAATGCTAAAGTACTCTGAGTACTTTCTGCGCTTGGCTTGGAGAGCAAGCCGCTGTAATGCCGGTCCCCTTTAATGCTTATGAGGATAGACCCAATTTCGCATGGTATTTTATCAAAATGTTGCAAACTACAACTGAGCAACATCCAAGTATGACGCAACTTGGCTCCAGGGGCACAGTTTCGAATTGATGATCCACTCCGATTCTCCAATTCCAGGCGAGGGAAACGTGATGTGCATTGCTAATGATCCGGTCCGGTGGGTTTTGCTTCCATAGAAGTAAGACGTTACGAATTTGTATTTTCTATATTTAATTGCTGTTTGACGCTTGCACATCAAAACAGTAATAAGTTACAAGTTGCATGCGAAAACTGGAATCAGGAAAGGTTCTGTCATATAAGATATAAAAACTATATACATTTGTACAAATGCATCACGACTAAATAGTTTAGTTTAAATACGTTTGAATGTCCTCAAAATAGTACTACTTCACATCGAGCTTTTGAATATTTGCAGCACTTGTCTATAATTACAAAATAAAGTCCTAATATTTCTGTGGGTTAAATTCAACTTACTAGCCTCGATTAGGAAAAAACGCGCTTATAATTTATTTAAATAAAAATTATAAAACAAATGAAAATTACAAGAAAACTACATAAATTTATTTGATATACTGTAAAATCTATTTTTAGTTATTTTCTAATTAATGAAATCAGTCATCAATATAGTTTTTTATAATAATGATAATAGTTAAAGAACATTTTTGAATAATTGATAATCAAAATTAAAACTAAAAATTTTAACCATTTTCCGCAAATTTGTATGAAAGCCATAAGATATGGTGGACCGATCAGATCCATTCCGATACAGGTACCATATATGGTAGATGCAAAAGAGAGAAGTCAATTTTCAAAGTTTCATTTTGATATGCCAAAATTGTCTATTTGATTTCAAACCTTTTTACACCCTGTTGCTCCTATCGTTAACTTAATAACCTAATTTGGCATATCGCACTCTTATAATTAGAGGGATATAGACAGGTCTGTTGTTAAGTCTGACATTAATTGCACTTTGAGGTGCAAAAGGCGTGCATATTCAAGTTTTGCTGTCCTATAGGGTAATTCTTTCTTGATTAATTACTAGACCCGCCCATTTAATAGCCACCTGATCCGTCCAATAGGTAGGCCTATAAATGCCGCCCTTCATAGGCTTGTCGACGTATTTTGTTTCCGTCATTATGAAGTATAGGAAACGACATTCGTCCGCCTTGATGGCCATTATCCTGCTTGGTTTACTGCTGCCTTTTCCCGGAATGGCAATGAACATGGATCAGTTCATGAGCTCGCTGGACATGATGCGCAATGGATGTGCGCCCAAATTTAAAATTAGTGTTGAAGATCTCGATCGCCTACGCGTGGGTGATTTGAATTTTGAGCCTTCGCACGATTTAATGGTAAGTCTGGTGGAACTAAATCTTTATATGAAACAGATCAAGATGACGCTAAGCCTGAGAAACTAATTTGCATGGACTCGGCGGTTGATGATGATCATCAGGGTTTCTGCTATCACTTAAGTAAATTTCTTCCAGTGCTATACAAAATGTATATCCCTGATGGCTGGCACGGTTAATAAAAAAGGAGAGTTCAACGCCGCAAAGGCGCTGGCGCAGCTCCCCTATCTGGTTCCGGCAGAAATGATGGATATGTCCAAGAGGTCGGTGGCGGCCTGCAAGGATGCGCGTAAGTAAAGCTTTAGTCTTAGATATTTTTAAGCCATCTTATATAATTATTCAAACGCAGATAAAGCATTTAAGGAGCCTTGCGAAAGGGTTTACCAAACAACCAAGTGCCTGGCTGAAAATGGCGAAGGATTATTTAGATGGCCTTAGGTTAACAGGAATAGGTTGCTTTCAATCAATAAAAGCAAATAAATAAACTTCTTACATCCTATATTGGTATAGTACTTTATAGACAGAAGAGGCATCGATTTACTTACTATTAAAGAAAGTTCTTTTGTTTAAAATATTCCAAATTATTTACTTTAAAGATACGAGGGAGACCACACAAAACGGTAAGTATATATAAGCATTACGATGTACATATATCGCATGGAGCTTCCGATTTGATAACTGGTTAAATATGGCGTGCAAGTGCGTTGCTTAATTACCGGAGCTACACCCTGGCTTTTAATTGCCACCTGGTCAACCCAAAGACCCTATAAAGGTTCCCCTTCCGTAGAATAGTCGACATTTGTTGTTCCCGCCACAATGAGGCATTGGAAACGACGATCATTCGCTTTGCTGGCCATTGTCCTGCAGGTTCTGGTCTTCCTGGAGCCAGGAATGACCATGACCATGGATCAGTTTATGTCCTCGCTGGACATGATAAGAAGTGGCTGTGCCCCCAAGTTCAAGCTTCGTATTGAGGATTTAGATCGGTTGCGAGATGGAGATTTTAATTTTGAACCATCACACGAGTTAATGGTGAGTAAAAAGTTAACATCATCTTTATAGAGTATCCTTGAACCTTTAAAGGTATTTTAGTATCCACTGAACATAATAATTACTTTATGTTTTTGCTTCAGTGTTATACCAAGTGCGTGTCCCTGATGGCAGGCACGGTGAATAAAAAAGGAGAGTTCAATGCAGCAAAGGCGCTGGCACAGCTCCCCTATCTGGTGCCTACAGAGTTGATAGAGGTCTCCCGACGGTCAGTGGAGGCCTGCAGGGATGCGCGTAAGTGCTATATGATTTCTGCATTTTGTTTATTAATCCTCAGTTGTGGTTGACATCCGCAGATAAGCCTTACAAGGAGTCGTGCGAGAGGGTTTTTCAAACAGCCAAGTGCTTGGCTAACAACCAAATTGGAAATTTCAAGTGGCCGTAGATTAAATACCAATTGGGATTCAGGGCAGACACATTTTTCGAAGCATTTTATTAATTCGCACCTTGACTGTTTCATAAAATATGTAAATAAAGCAATTTCTTGGTTACAGGACTTTTATATCACTGGTGTAAATATGGTATAAGATGCGCCATTGGAACCATTTCTATAGCGTTAGGCATCTTATATTTTGTCTTTGGCTGGAGGCTGTAAAAGCCAGCGTCTCATTTGGGTGGATCACGATTTAAAAGTGTTCAATATCCATATCTTTAAACTGAAAAAGTCCCGAAAAAATATTTATTTTCTACAAGTAGTATCAGTCCTGAAATATTAAATAGTCAAAAGTCTCAATTTGATTTCAAACATTGTTACTCTTTATTGCTGATATTGTTAACTAAATACAACAGTGTTATACTTGCATTACGCATACTTGTACAGTTTATAATTTATAAATATTCACTTGGCTTTTTTATATAGCAACACATTTAAACTCAGGCAGATCTTTGCATTTGGGAGGTTACAAAATAAATGCGAAATCTCATACAAAATTGTTGCCTTGCAAATACGTGTACAAAGTTCTCATTCTCCCTTTAGCTGTGTATTTCTCATACTAATCTCCTCAAGTTTCGGATTCGGTATAGAATAGTGTCTTTATAGATCTCTCAAAAAGGGCCTCACAAAATATATCGGTATAGAGCGTGTTTTTTGCTGTTGTTTCAGGTGACATTGATGAGGAGGATGTTGGAGGAAACCGGTGCGGCTCTTAGGAGGTGGCTCAGTGTAATCAACTAAAGGTCTAAACATGTCCACATTCATGTATGTATATAATAGTTAGTTAGTTAGTTAGTTACATTGTATATAAAATCAGTACACATTCATGCTTGTATATTGAACCTCTTGTTAGTTTGTTTGAAAATATTTTGTAACTACTACACACCCATCTAAATAGAATCGCGGCACACGCCTAGGTATACACATATATGTTGGTATATAATTTGATATATCGTACAGTTATAATTAGGTGGAGATTGACAGGCCCGTTGTTCAACTTGGCATTGGTACCACCTGGGATTCTGTAACGTCTACATTTGATTGTGTTGTGCGTGGGATAGCCTCGAAGATAAAGTTTGACATATATACTATATACGACATTTCTCTTTCCCTATCTAACCACGTAGTGGTTTGTGCTTCGAGTTATTTTGCTTAAACTTTCATCGGGGATCACATTTAGGTTTTACAAATTATAAAGTATAGAGCTAAAGCTGCCCATCAACGTTTCCAAGTCGATATCATTTGAAAATTAAAGACGAACAATGTAATTTCTACAACCAAACATATTTTTGGTCACATCTCTTCGGGTAGTAACCTTTCTTAAAATGTTAAGAATACCTCCTAATAATCAGTGATTCTTGGATTGATAATATGATTTTCAAAACAACTTTTGGGAGCTTCTAATTAAATTATTCGAATTTGAATAGAAATTTATAATTGATAATAAAGAAAAAGTATAAATTTTGAACTAAATAAAAATAGCTAGCTAGACTTGAAAACGCTTCCAGGCTTAATATCTTATATGATAATTTAGGTCTTCAGGGGAAGACAAAGTGGAATTTTGTTTGTGCTTCGACTTTTGAGCAAAAGAAATGCTTCTGGGCAAGGCCCTTAAAACCTTTAGGACTTGGGATGAAAAAAGATTTCGGTTGATGGGCTGCAGACCGTGTTTGCGGGGCGGAGATGGTTATAGTTTTGATTATGTTAGGATCACACTCATCCTTTATTGCTAGCCTAGTCCATTAGTCGAACTCCAGCCTGAACGTCATCGGCCATGCTGACGCCCTTCTTCTTCTTTCCTTCGGAGGGTTTCTTTTTGGTTAGGATCAGGGTCTCCGGCTCATCCTGGGACTGCTGTCGCTTGCCATTGCCAGAGGCTCCTCCAACTCCGCCGCCTCCTCCACTGTTGCTCCTCAGTTTGAAGCGCGTCGTGGCCGCCGCTGCATTGTTGTTGGCACAATTGCAGATTGCATCAAAGATACGCACCACGAATCCGCGGGCACGGTTCACCACCTTGCCGTTCTTAAAATCTGGTATGGCGAAACCTGAGAGATTAGTGCATCATGCAGAGAGCAAAAAATACGAGAAAACGAAAACCAAGTTCAGTGAGAAGGCAAAAGACAAGTTAAGTGCAACAAAATATGGTCATGCAATTCGAGCTGGCACATTCGAAAGGGAAAAATATTGCATTAATTACTGGACCTTCCGCCGCTAATTGCATCTGTCACCTGACCTCCCCCCATGTAGGCTCTTTCAGGCGTCTGGTATGGCTTACAGTCGATCCTAAAATGGCCTGATTATACCCCTATTTATAGTCCGGACAAACTCTTTACTTTCTATTAGTACATTGAGTTCAAGTCCAAAAGATCCAAGAACCGAAAACCCATCACTGGTCACTCAGTGAAAGATCAAAGGACCCAAGGATCACTTGAGAGTCTTTTTAATGATATCGGCGAGGCAATTTTAATATATTTATCTCAAAATTATCAAAAATAAGTAAAGACTGACATGAAGGTTGAAATACGCATATCTCGCTCGGTGTTTGTTTACTAAATGTTCTCATCTAAGTCCGTTTGCCGTTTAATTTAGTGAGAATTCATTCAAAACTCGCGAATTTATATAGCTTCTAGTGCGTTTAAGAATGTATTTAGCGATAATTTCGTTTTATAACGGCTGGGTTCACTGTTCACTGGGTTAATTAAACAATAAGACGTTTAATATTAAAAGAAAAAGGATGCAACGGATTTGTGTTTTATCTGTTAAAAAACTGAATAAGTTTATCCTGATATTATATTGAAATTAAATTCTTTGAAAACAATTATAAATATGTATGCAGTATGTATTTACATATTACCACACATTTTTAACCTTCGATTCATGCTTTTTCGTGAACTGGCCCTATGAACCCATCGCGAACTCTGATCCTTTGTCAACGCTGCACAAAGCGCGAAGGCTAAGATTAATGCACTTGGGCAGCTGCTTTGTATGCTTGGTTCGAGCCTGCCCTCGATTCTTGGCACACATTCAAGGCTTTAAGCAACCTTTCAACCTTCTTTGTTCGATTTTCACACACACACAGCCTACAAGGAGCGAAGGAACCCACCAAACCAAGATGCGGCGGCCATAGGGGGAATGTCACAGAAGCTAAAAAGCAATACAAGTTATTGAACCGCACGGCGGGTACTTACTCTGTCGCTTTTCCTTGCCCTGAAAAAAGAAGTTAAAAGTGCTTGAGTCTATGTAGTTTGAATTATAGTCAAATATGCGTAGTCAACCTGTTGCGATTTCTGGCTCTCAACAACTCGCCTGTTGGCCTCCGTCTCAGCTCGCTGGACCACATCATCGAGCACTTCCCGCAGAGCGTCCATGTTCTGGGGATTCTGTTTAAACGCCTCGATTCGGGCTTCCAGGGACTCCGTTTCGATTCCATCCGGACTATCCGGAGACGCAGGTTCGGGATCCGCAAATCTGGCATGCATTTTTCTGTTTTTTTTTTCTTTTAGAGTTTTCCTAAGAGTTTTGAAAATTCCGCAAGAAATGCTCCGTGCTGGGCCTTTGTCCTGCGTTGGGTATCGGTATGTACTGTAAGGACTGATGAGCAGAGCTCTTTATGCGTCTGCCGTGGAATGTGGTGGAAAAATCAATAGCCAGCCACTTGAGGGGCACACAGGCTCGCACATGCGTGGTAGCTGCGTAGCCAGGTTTTTGAATGTACTTGGGTCGAATGGAGTGCACAGAAAAAAAAAATGAACCTATTTAGTAGTACAAAATGTTATGTATGATGAAAAAATAAATAGTATTATGTTCCAATTTATGTTAGTATCGGTTTATACATGGCCGGAATGCACAAGAAAACGATTCCAGCGAAATCTGGCTAGGAACATGTTGAGCAACATCTACTATCACATTTGTGTTGCCAAGATTCTGCATGTTCAAAAAATGTCCAATGAACCCTGGAGTCAGCCCAACAAAGTTGTTCAAAGTTCAAGTTGAACATGAAAAGTAATCACGTTACGCATCCTTTTTTAATATTTCCACTGGTTGTGCCCTGTGGGTGCCCGGAAGAGAAAATGTTTGTTACGCAAATTAAAATTTAAGAACAGATGTATTTCAATTCAACCCATTTCCATAAAATTAAATCTGTAAAGATCCAGTTAAAAAGGATATAGATATATATATATTTTTTTTGTCTGTGTATTGACTACTTTTGGGGTAGGTTCCCGTTGTTTCTTAGATTTATTCCATATACGAAATGTTTATTCAGGTTACGCGCTAACGTTAGCTACTCCAGATGCGAGAGATCGTCCTGCTCTGGCGGGGCGCGCACGATTTCCGTCTCAATGATCAGCGAGCTGGCATCTAGGGCGCTCTGAAAGATTCAACTGTTATACCATCATCTGCTGGCGCTTCGCTACCGGCACTAACACACACATTATCGTTGCTCCGTTGCGTGGCGATGAGGCTGCTGCCGTTCCCGCTTCCACCGCCACTCGAATTGGAGTTCGAGTTGGAGGCATTGGCCCCGTTGGACGCCGCGGAGAGGACAACGCTGTGCGGGGAGCTGCCCCGACGCACAACCTTTGCCTGGCCCTGTTGCTGCGGCGAGTTCTGAGTGACAATGACGAACTTTTGCGGCGGCTGGTTGGCCTGAATGGCCCGAATCTGAGGCAACGCCGACACCCCGGGACTTCTGAAGATGAAATAGTATTAGTGTAGAAACAACAAGTTAAGCAATTTCCCTACCCCTGTCTCTGTCCCTGCGTGCTGGGCATTGACACTCGTCCGATGGTGGTGGCCGTTTGGGCTGCACTCGTGATGGGCGCCGTGTTGATGGTGTTGGACGAAAGGGTCACAATGCTCGTAGCCGGCGCGTTACGTACTTTTACGACCGCCTGGCACAACGACGGTCCAAGGAAGCCAAAGTCGTTCTTGTACTCCTCCGCCGTATCAGGGGCGGCGCGCATCTGCTTGAGGATCGGTGGACAGCACTTCTGCAGCATAGCACGTATGTGGCCGGCGGCAGTCTTATCTGTGTTGCTGATGGAGGTGCCCAGCAGATGGGGCTCGATGCGTTCTGATATGAACTTGAGGCGGGGTATGATGAACACCTTGATAACCTCTCCGCCCAGCTCCGATAGCCCGGCAATAGAGCCGTAAAGCGACGACAGATGGGTTTTGTCGTTCTGCAGGGCCTTGCTGAAGATGCTATACAGTTGAGGGAACGTAAGAAGGTAATTTTGATTGAAATTGATATCAATGAGAAGGATAGTTACCGCGTCACACGTGTTTGCAGGTTGTTGGTTAGGGTGTTGAAGGTCTTGCAGATCTGGGCCATCAGGCGGGAGGCGAAGTCTCGCAGCGCCCAGTGATTGTCCAGTTCCGGCCTCATGCAAAGCTGCTTTGACACAATGCAAGTCATCACAGAGGGTATCAGTTCGTGCAGCTATCGGAGAGGAAACCAGTCTTAGATATCTAGATGAGTGCACGTCTTAACGATAGATCCTTACGTATTTCTCCAGAAAGAGAGACGGATTGTCCAGCAGCGCCCGCACCATTCGCATGAGGTAGATGAGCAGCGCTAGGTTGTTCTGCACCACATTGACCTTGACGCCCTCGGCGATGAACGTGCACATGCGGGGCAGCATCTCGTGCAGGCCGGGATCAGAGCCCAGCGACTGCAGCGCCTCGCCCCTTCTCGGCTCGTCGGATCCCACGCAGGCCTCGGTGATTTCCTTGTAGTACAGCTGCTGCTCCACGGACAACTCGTGCGTGGCCAGCTGCTTGACATGGATGGTCTCCACGTTCTTAAGCTTGTGGATCTTGCCGGTGGTGGGCTTGCCAGCCGCATCCTTGTTCAGGCCCTGGTCTAGTTTGATCACTGGGTTAACAGAGTCCAGGAACTGGGAGTCCTTCGAGAGCGGCGGCGGATTCTCAGGGACAGTCGGCTGGACCCCCTCCACCACAAACCAATGTGAACGTAGCGTGAGGTCCAGCGGTATCTTCACCGAGTTGCTCGACGTGATCTCGCTCAGGTCGATCTCCTTGTCCTCGGTGAAATGCAGCTCTCGGCCGCCGCCGGATGCAAAGCGGAAGGGGATAAAGTCCTTGGACACGAATCCATACTGCGGCTCCACATTGCGCACCTTCAAGGACATGTCTATGTCCCGCACGGAGAGCTTCTGTCGCTTGGCGTGATGCATAAATTTCGCCGCATCCTGCACAATTCTCTTCAGTTTAATGGACACATCTTCGGCCAGTTCCTTGGCGGCGTCATCCGACAAAGAGCCCACGCCGATGCTTTCCGCGATCACCTTCATGGACTCTGCCGATATGCTGGAGCCGTACAGCATGGAGGCGCTGTTTGCCTTTGCAGGTTTCCCACTCATTTCCTGGCCTTTTTACAAAATAAAACAAAATTGTTTACCGAGCAGAAAAATATTCCCAACTTGGTCTGGCAACGTCGCTCAAAAACGGAAAGGATGGCATTACTGCTTTCGTTGCCAGACTTTTCGTCGGCGTTGCCAGATTGTTCGGTCATGAGCGATAGTCTGGTATATGCGTTGGATTTAGTATTTTTGTCATGCCGTTTAGTTCTTCGCTACACGCGGGCACACTTAAATAGGCCAAAATAAATTTTATTTATGTTCGTACATTTTTGGTTGTCTGGCTTTTTGTTGTTGCGCCACATTAACAATAACAATTGAAGTGCGCACCCACCGCTGCCCGCGACGCGAAGTTCTTAAGATTCTGCAACGCGCTCCTCTGTGCCACATACGAAAGGCGTTGCAACGTTGCGTCGTTGTCGGGAACAAAGCAGCAGCAGGGAAAAGTGAAAACGGCGCCATTTTAGAAGCCACGGCCAGGCGCAAGAAAAGTGCAAATGCAATGTGTAATATAATAGTGCGCCCGCTCACCGAAAACCCAACTCTCGATTAAAGCCGCGAGTGAAGAGTGCCAAGAAAATAACTAAGCGTAAGTGGGGAATACTTGGTGGTTTTTTTGTTCGGACGTCGTCGCTGTGCGTGCTTTGACCTACTTTAAATGCGATTAACAGAGCAACAAAAAACACCTTGGCCAATCTCTTGCAGCTCCCAAGCGACTACTCCAAAATATGAGCAGTGGCCAAAATGAGACGGCAGCAGCAAAGGTTCTGGAAACGCAACGCGCACAAGAGTCCGGCAGTGAAAATGAGGCAAGTCCACCTAGTGGTACGTAATGGTATATAATAATGTGTAATGCTTCTCACCCAAAAGGAAACCGACTCCATTACGGATCAATCGAGCCAGTCGAAGTCCGCGAAATCCGCCACCCAGTTCAGCGTGCAGCGTTCGGATGCCGATGGACTGCGCATGAGAATCTCAGCCATCCGCCCCCTGCCCCTGCCCCAGCCCCAGCCCCTGGCCCCTGCTGCAGCAGGAACCGCAGCAAGCGCAGCAAGCAAACCAGTGGCGACCAAGACGCCTAGAAAGATGTCCACGCAGGACACCGAGTCCGGCGGCTGCTCCGAGGCCAAGAACAAAGCGGCCAGCAGCAAGAAGGTGAAAGTCAAGCGCAAGAAGATTCCCAGCACGAGTGCGATCAGCAAGTCGGAGAGTTTGTCTAGATCTAAGATCAAGAAGCACAGCGCACAGGTCTCAGCGTTCTCCTCGGATTCGGAGGACGACCTGCCGCTGAAGGTGCACCAGCAGAGGGCACCGCGACTGCTTCTAACGGCCATCACTCAGGCGGCCCAGTCCGCCAGCAAGCCCGCCCTGGACATTGGCATCTCCTCCAGCGACAACGAGCTGCCCAGCCTTGTGCAGGCGGCCATCAAGCGGGTGGAAAGCGATACGGAGGACACAACAGTGGAAGGTAGCTTTCGTAAGGCGGCCAAGGCCAAAAATGTACCCCAGTATCAGTCCACGCTGCTACAGGATTTCATGGAGAAGACCCAGATGCTGGGTCAAAGCGGGAACGCCAAGCTTCCAGAAGGGACAGTGGCCAATGCTAAAGCCAAAGAGGAAACCGTCCTGCAGGCTGCCAATCCTCGGAAGCGTCGAGGCAGACCGAAAAAAGTGATTCCCACGATTCCTCCCCCCGTGAACTCTGGGCCTGCCGTCAATGAGTCTGCAGATTCGGGTGTAATTAGCACCACCAGCACTACGCAAAGCACCACGCCCTCCCCCAAAATGCAAACGGAGAACATTGTGCCCACGGGAGCGCAGTTGCCGGCGTCCAGCAGTAAGCCCAAGATGGATATGGCGTACTTGGACAAACGTATGTACGCCACGGAGCGGGTTCTGTACCCGCCGCCAAGGAGCAAGCGGAGGCAGAATAATAAGAAAACCGCCTCCGGCTCGTCCGCCAAGGAGGAACTCCAGCTGGATCCGGTGTGGCGGGAGATCGATGTAAACAAAAAGTTCCGGCTGAGGAGCATGAGTGTTGGAGCAGCTAGTGGTCCTGGACCCGGCACCACCATTTGCAGCAAAATCCTGGCCGCCAAGAGCGGCTACGTGTCGGATTACGGAAGCGTGAGGCATCAGAGGAGCGCCCACAACCACAATTCGGGGTACAAGTCCGACGCCAGCTGCAAGAGTCGGTACAGCACCAAAAGCTGCATGAGTCGCCGGAGCAGGGCAAAGAGCTGTGGCTACCGCAGTGACTGCAAGGAGTCCGGAAAGTCCGGCCTTCGGATGAGGCGGAAGCGCAGGGCCTCCATGCTCTTGAAGAGCGCTGCAGACGACCCGGTCGAGGATCAGGACATCCTCCAGTTGGCTGGCCTATCCCTGGGCCAGAGCAGCGAGGAGAGCAACGAGTACATCAGCAAGCCGAGCTTACAGAGCCTGCCCACGACGAGTGCCAGCAAGAAGTACGGGGAAATTAATCGTTACGTGACGACCGGACAGTATTTCGGTCGCGGGAGCAGCTTGGCCAACACAAATCCGGATAACTTCATCAGCAAGATGATGAATCAGCGAAAGGAGACTCCGGCTCCGAGCAAATCCTCCTGTAAAATTAAGTCCCGCCGCTCGTCGGCGGCCAGCATGTGCAGTAGCTATGTGTCCGGAGTGTCCCGGATGAGGCGCAGACACCGACGGAAGAGTTTCAGCAACAACAAGTCGTTGAATATTGACTCCAAGCTGCTGACCGAGATCGAGATTATTACGAGCACCTTTCACGCGAGATGTCGCATTCAGGATGACCGACTGACTGGGAGCAGTGGCAAGGAGAAACTAATGGCCGATGCCAACAAACTGCAAGCCACGCTGGCAGCTCCCAGTCCCGCCCAGCAGGTGGCTCTGACCGGGGCAGGGGGGTCGGCGACAGCGCTATCAAAGCCCCTGAAACGGGCGTTGAAGAAGCGCAAGCTCAGTGAGCCGCTGGTGGACTTTGCCATGCTCTCGGCCAGCGCCAGTGGAACGCCCAATGGCAGTGGCACGAGCAACGGCAATGCCAAGAGGCGACACAAGAAATCGCAGAGCAATGACAGCTCAAGTCCCGACGATCACAAATTGCCGCTGAAGAAGCGTCACTATCTGTTGACACCGGGAGAGAGGCCTCCGGCGGAGGCGGCCTTTGCCAATGGAAAACTGAACGCAGAAGCTTGGGCAGCGGCAGCAGCGACTGCTAAGAGCACCGCATCAACCAAGTCGCAGGCTCAGTTCAATGCGAAGACCGCAAAGTCCGCTCTGACGCCCAAGAAGAGGCATCTCCTTGAGCAGCCCGCGTCCAGCGGAGGAGCGGCCTCCTCGGCCAGCAACTCCCCCCTGAGGATTGTTGTAGACAACAACTCCATAAGTGGTGGCAAACTACTGGACATCAGTCCCAGCTCGCTGTGTTCCCTTAAGCAGCAAAGGAGAGGTGCATCATCGGCCAAGCAGAAGGTGGCGCCCGCCAAGGATTTGGCTCTGGCTCAACTGTCCCAACAGTCTCCAGCCTCCGGTAGCTACCCCCCGCCTGGGGTGTTTGAACCCTCCGTCGAGCTGGAAATCCAGATACCCATCGGCAAACTGAACGAATCGGTAATAACTAAGGCAGAGGTGGAATCGCCGCTGCTATCAGCATTGGATATCAAAGAGGATACCAAAAAGGAGATTGGCCAGCGAGTTGTGGAAACATTGCTCCATAAGACCGGAGGCAACTTCCTGCTGAAGCGCAAGCGAAAGAAGATCAACCGCACCGGTTTCCCTACGGTGCGCAGGAAGAAGCGGAAAGTCAGTGTGGAACAGCAACCAGCAGCTAGCTTGCTGGAGGAGCGAGAGCAGGAGGAGATGGACCCCGACGATCAGCCACTGCAGAGCATGAGGGAAACCAGGAGCTCCAGTAGTGCCCAAGTCCAAGCCCATTCGCCGATGGATTGCGAGAGGGTGCCCCAGGCAGGAGAGGCCAGAGAAAACTTTGTGGCCAGGAGTAATCAGAGAGCGCCGAGATTGTCGGTCGTGGCGCTGGAGCGCTTGCAGCGACCCCAGACTCCTGCCGCTAGAGGTAGGCCCCGCGGAAGGAAGCCCAAAGACAAAAAGCTGCCTCCACCACCCATCACTGCGGCGGCGCCCCAAGCCGTACCAGAAGTGAAGCCCGGCAGGAAACGTGGACGGCAACCCAAGAGACCGCCAGTAGAAGTGCCATCACCCACGCTAACGACTGCACAAAGGAAGCCTAAGCTGGAGCCAAACATAAAACTACCAGCTGGCGTTGATCCCAACACAAATTTCAGTTGCAAGATTCGTTTGAAGCGGCGAAAGAACCTGGACACGGGATGCAATCAAATCACCAAGGCCAAGGCGGCTGTTGAACCAGAAATTCCACCGGAGGTGCCCTCAACCCAGGAGGAGATCGATGCCGAGGCGGAGGCAAAGAGGCTGGATACAATTCCCATCGAGCATGATCCATTGCCTGCCAGCGAATCCCTTTACCCCTTGCCACCCGACTACGCCAGTTGCAGTGACACCAGCGAAGACAAGGCGTCGAGCAACTCTCTGCGGAAATTGGCAAAGGTAAAGAAGACCTATCTGGTGGCCGGGCTCTTTTCCAATCACTACAAGCAATCGCTGATGCCGCCGCCAGCGAAGGTGAACAAGAAGCCGACTGGGGAGGAGCAGCAGCACGCCGCTTCCGGAAGTCTTCTGCCACCGCCTCCGTATTGCGAAAAGTATCTTCGAAGGAGGGAAGTGGACTTTGAGCTGCCCTACGACATCTGGTGGGCATATACAAACTCAAAGTTGCCCACTAGACATGAGGTGCCATCGTGGAATTACCGGAAGATCCGCACCAATGTGTACGCCGAGTCAGTGCGTCCAAATATAGCGGGATTCGATCCTCCCACCTGCAACTGCAAGAACCAGGGCGAGAAAGCCTGCTTGGACAACTGCCTCAACCGCATGGTATACACTGAGTGCTCGCCCACCAATTGTCCGGCGGCAGAAAAGTGTCGGAACCAGAAGATTCAACGACACGCCGTGGCTCCCGGAGTGGAGCGCTTCATGACGGTGGACAAGGGTTGGGGCGTGAGGACCAAACTACCGATTGCCAAGGGCACTTATATATTGGAGTACGTGGGCGAAGTGGTCACCGAGAGGGAGTTCAAGCAACGGATGGCCAGTATTTATCTGAACGATACTCACCACTACTGCCTCCACTTGGATGGTGGACTCGTCATCGATGGCCAGCGCATGGGCAGCGATTGTCGGTTCGTTAACCACTCCTGCGAGCCCAACTGCGAAATGCAAAAGTGGAGCGTCAACGGACTGTCCCGAATGGTGCTCTTCGCTAAAAGAGCCATCGAGCAGGGGGAGGAGCTGACGTACGACTACAACTTTTCGCTGTTCAATCCCTCGGAGGGTCAGCCATGCCGGTGCAACACGCCCCAGTGTCGTGGCGTCATCGGCGGCAAGTCGCAGAGGGTGAAGCCCCTTCCCGCCATCGAGGCCAAACCGGCTCTGGAGGGACCTTCGGGCAGAAACGGACGCCAACGGAAACAGAAAGCCAAAAAGCATGCACAGAGGCAGCCGGCGGGCAGCAAGGAGGCGGCAGTGTCGGTAACCAAAATGCAGCCACTGTCCGAAAAGGAAAGGAAGCTGGTCAAGCAGTTCAACATTTACCTAGTGAGGAATTTCGAAAAGGTGAGTTTTCCCTTCACATTCTGCGATTATATTAATTTTCGTTTCTCTGCCAGATTCGCAAGTGCAAGGCCAAGCGAGCTGCCGCCTTGGCCCTGTCTGCACCTACAGCTTCCGCCACATCACCGGCACACGGTGCCAGCAATGGAGATATTCCTGGACGACGACCTTCCACACCATCATCCACCTCCCTGCTGGCTGCCCAGATATCGGCGCTCTGCACACCCCGCAACATGAAAACCCGAGGACTCGCCCAGGCCGTTCATGATCCCGAACTGGAGAAGATGGCCAAAATGGCTGTTGTTCTGAGGGACATCTGCTATTACCTTGAGACACAGAAGATGGCCGATCTGTTGACCACTGTCTCCAGCAAGAAGAAAAAGTCAACGAAGAATCTGAGCGGTAAATCAGCGGGATTGGCAGCTGTAAATTCGCGTGTGGAGTTCAGGGCCATTCAATCCAGAGTGGAGCAGGGCCATTACAAGACACCGCAGGAATACGATGACCAGATGCAGCAGCTCTTTGTGGAGGCCAAGCAGCAGCATGGCGACGATGAGGCCAAGGCCAAGGCCCTGCAAGCCCTGCAAGATTGCTATGAGCAACTGAAGACGACCAATTATAGTCAACTGGTGGACATTCTAGGCGATCCGGGATCCCTGCAAAGCTTTAAGCCGAAGGAGGCGTTGTGTCAGGAGGAGGTGGCGCCGAAACTAGTCGTGAAGAAATCGCCAGGGGCTGGTGACAGAGCTTCTCCACTGGCTCCGTCGTTACCGTCGTTACCCCCAGTGGTTCCAGTTGGTTCCCCCGAAGAGGATGTGATCCGTTGTATTTGCGGCTTGTACAAGGACGAGGGATTAATGATTCAGTGCGCCAAGTGCATGGTTTGGCAGCACACTGAGTGCACCAAGGCTGACATCGACGCGGACAACTATCAGTGCGAGCGGTGCGAGCCAAGAGAGGTGGATCGCGAGATTCCTCTGGAGGAATTCACTGAGGAGGGACATCGCTACTACCTCTCCCTGATGCGCGGTGACCTGCAGGTGCGTCAGGGCGATGCTGTCTACGTCCTGCGGGATATTCCCATCAAGGACGAGGCGGGCAAGGTCCTGCCAGCCAAGAAGCACACCTACGAGACGATCGGAGCCATCGACTACCAGGAGTGTGACATTTTCCGGGTGGAGCACTTGTGGAAAAACGAATTGGGCAAACGTTTCATATTCGGCCACCATTTCCTGCGGCCCCACGAGACCTTCCACGAACCCTCGCGTCGCTTTTACCCCAATGAAGTGGTCAGGGTCTCCCTCTACGAAGTGGTGCCCATTGAGCTGGTCATTGGACGCTGTTGGGTCTTGGATCGCACCACCTTCTGCAAGGGTCGCCCCATGGAGTGCGTTGATGAGGATCATTGCTACATCTGCGAGCTGCGCGTGGACAAGACGGCCCGGTTCTTTTCCAAGGCCAAGGCCAACCATCCGGCGTGCACCAAGAGCTATGCATTCCGCAAGTTTCCCGAAAAGCTTAAGATATCCAAGAGCTATGCGGTAAGTTCAAAGCAAAAGTACGAATGTCGTTTTAAAGCGACATAGCTTCGCGCGGAGACATGACATTCGGAGCCATGAAACTGATGTCTTAGCATTCCTTTTTAACTTTTCCCCTTAGCCCCATGATGTGGATCCTTCGTTGCTAAAGACGAGGAAGCAAAAGACTGAATTAGATGTAGGAGTAGCGGCAGCAACTATGCAAAAGGTAACAGGAAGGCAGGAGCAACATCATCAGCCGAAAACGGTAGGGAGAAAGCCTCGGGGGTATGTAGCGGCCTCAGTGGAAGCCCGTGTCGTAGCGCCAGTGGCACCCAACAGACAGGTGATTAATTATTATATAAAATTAATAAATAATTCGTAGCTTATTTATTATTATCTTCATCTCTAGGTGATTAAAAAGAAACGCTCGCGATTGGAAAATGTTCTGAATACAGTGAAGCTCAAGTGTCTGGATGCACAGACAGCCCAGGAACAACCCATTGATCTGTCATACCTGCTGTCCGGCCGAGGAGCGCGGCAGAGGAAGACCCAGCAGCAGTCTAATAGCAGCAACAGCTCGAACTCGGCTGCGGCCAGCTCAACCTAACAGATGTAGCCAGCGAGTTGGCTAAGCCCTGTACATATACTACATACACGTAAAGTTAGAGGCATTGCTTAATATTTACGAAACTTCAATTAAGAAACGGCACGTAGCCATGTAAGACGTAACGGTGATAGTAGTAATTCTAGGTCGTACATTGTTATGAACAAATTTCGTGAATAGGGTCTGCCTAACCTGGCCAAGATGGAAACGATGATGATTATGAAGATTTTGAATTATTTATACGCGTAAGGATTTATTTATATGTATGATAATACTTTAAGCCACCACCACGAAGCCCCCCATTTAGATGAATTTCTTATGTTTTAAATAGTTTATCGCGTTTCCAGGATTCATTTTGTTTTACATACTATCTATCCTCTTTTTCAACATTTTTCAATCCAACGCGTTTGAATTTTGCATTGTTATTTTAAATTATTATTGTATTATGTTATGGCTGCTTAACGGAACTATGTCAAACACCCAAGTAGGACAACTCATTGCGCTATTAGTTTATAATTAATTTCAAATTGTTATTAACTGCTAACACAAATTTAAAAATGAAATAAATATATATTTTCATTAAATATGGTGTGTTTACAATTTTGAACTGTGGCTCTTCCACTAAGCAAGTGTGGTAAAATATGGCAGGTTTTGTATGCTTAGCGTTTTCCAACACTGTTGTCATGGACGTGCCTAAAAAGGTCTGATTAAGGGGGCATGAATTTAATTTTTTTTTTATTTTTACTATAAATTTCCAATATCTCAAGAATATTTGGCCAAAGTTTCACATCTATAAAAGCAATGTTGACGAAGTTATGCGTAGTTGAACGAAGGTGGTTTGGAGTTCAATGAACGAGTATAAAACAATTTAAGGAGCTCTCCTGAAAGATGCCATTTTGAAAGTGTACATGGTGTACATGGGCGATTACTCACAATCTACTGGACGAATTGTTTTGAAATTAAGAACATAACTTCATTAACTAATTTTTAATGTATTATATTTTTTTTTAACAAAATAGCTTAAATTTTGTTGTTAAAATTCTGGGTTTTGACTCCTAATTTTGATTCTGGGGACAGTTATGTTGAGAAATTCCCAATAATCCCTATACATCTAAATATTGTTTAATACAAAATTTAACACATAATTGGTTAAATGCTGTTTTATAATAATACGCTAATTTTTCTGTCTTACACCTCATTAACCATACTCCGAACTAAAGGAGGCCTAAAAGAAAGAACTATTTGTTTTTACAATTGGGAAATAAATGCGATTAATATAACTGCTTATAGGTAGAGTTAATTTCCGTTAATTTAGTATTTTGTTATTAGCCGTTTTCCTTATTAACCCCCCTGAGAGAGTGTCCAACAGTTGTTGCCTACGCCTCTGCTTCGAACAAACATATGTTCAGTTTAACCAACCATGTTTTGTAATATTTTAAAACGCTCTTTTCAAGCGAATGTAAGGAATGTACAAACCTTCAGTGTGCTGAGATGGAGTAGCTCCAATGGCCCCCAAGGCGACATCAAGGATGCACTGGACATAGAGGCAAATCTATTCGGGAACTCGGACTTGAAGCATGAGCCGGTAAACACGCGGGATGCTTTACGCAAGAATCGAACAAAGTCACTTGGAGCTAGAAAGAACAAGGAACCCACCGTTCCCGTTCCATTGGCTTCGCGCAAGACCAGCGCTGTCCCTGCTCCACGGGCATCTTCCAGCCCTGCCCCATTGATAAAGGACAGCGAGCTTAATCTGGAGTTTGTGCGCCTCACCCTGCACGATCCACTAACCAGCACCCTGCTGACCACAGTGCGCTCCCGCAAGCGTCGCGACAAGAACCGGCAGATCATCATCGAAGGCAGACGCCTCATCAGAGAGGCCCTGCAGTGTGGCCTTAAAATGGAGGCTCTGATTTTCAGCCAGAAGGATCAATTGGCGCAGATAAAGCAGGAAGTGGGCAGGTCCCAGCTGGAGAGGGGCTCAAAGATCTACAAGGTACCGCAGCATGACCTTAAAACATGGTCATCGTTGGTGACTCCTCCCGGATTGATGGCCATTTTCGACAGACCATCGGAAAGAGGTCTAGAGCAAAACCTGGCAGAGCAACAGCAACTGGGAACGCGGCCATTGCCCATCACAGTGGTGTGCGACAATATCAGGGAGCCGAATAATCTGGGAAGCATCATTAGAACCTGTGCGGCCCTGCCGTGCAGGCAGGTTGTAGTCACACACGGCTGCTGCGATCCTTGGGAATCGAAAGCCCTGAGGGGAGGATGTGGTGGTCAGTTCCGGCTGCCCATTCTCGATGACGTTACGTGGGAGGAGCTCTCTTCCAGCATTCCCCCAGAGGCTGCAGATAATTGTAATGTGTTTGTTGCGGAAAACAACCCAGAGAAGCGGGCCAACCACCAGGCAATCGATTATGCAGAGATTAGCGAAATAGGAGCCCACAATCTGCTCATCATTGGCGGGGAGAGTCACGGTGTCAGCGAGGAAGCATACAGGTGAGGGGAAAGGCATCTCCTGGCATAGCAGAATCGGAATCTTAATAACTTTGTATTTACTTACAGTTTCATGAATTCAGTGGGTGGCGGCCAAGGAAAGTGCGTCTACATACCGTTGGCAGCTGGAGTCGACAGCCTGAATGTGGCGTCTGCGTTGACACTATTGCTCTTCGAGCTGCGAAGAAAACTGCAACAGCAAACTGTTGGCAGCATCTAGTTTGGTTTCTTTTTTAATTTGCTCAAAATAATAGTATTTAAAAGCATAAAACCATCACACCATCGCCGTTATTTTTGTGTCATAGACATAATATAAATTTATTGCTAGGCTGTTTCACAAATAGATAAATAATTTACGGTAATTAAATTCAACTATTGGCTTCGATTTCCTTGTAAACCTCCTGCTTATATTCGTCCAGGCCACCTTCAATGGCTCTCACCGTGCGATTGCCACACACCCAGAGCTCTTTGCAGACGACTTTGATTAGGCGCTCGTCGTGGGAAACCAAAATAACGCCGCCCTGTTTACGTGAAATAAGAAAAGAGTATTAAATACATTGGGGGACATTGATTGCTCGTTAAATACGCACCTTAAAGGCATTGATAGCCCTGCCCAAAGCATCAATGGTCTCAATGTCCAAGTGATTTGTCGGCTCATCCAGCACTAGGAAATTCGGTTCCGCTATTGAGAGAATACCCATTAGATCCGAAGGCAAAATATTTTGTGGCAAAAAGCGTCTTACCCATGCACATCTTCGCTAAGGCCACGCGCGACTTCTGCCCACCAGACAAGCTGGCAATGCTCTGCAATGCCAGGGGTCCAGATATGCCGAAACTGCCCAACTGACGACGATACTCCTCATCGGGTCGTCCGGGAAACAGCTCTGCCAGGACGCCCACACATGTCACGTTCATGTTCAGATGGTCCACATGGTGCTGCGCAAAGTAGCCGATACGCAGGCCGCGGTGCAGCACAATATTTCCGTAGATGGTACTTAGCTGACCGACGATGATCTTCAGCAGCGTCGACTTGCCCGCGCCGTTCTCACCGACAATACAAATACGCGAGTCCGAGGTAGCAGAGAGATTGACGCCCTTGAAGATGGGCAGTGGATCTTCGGGATTGTAGCGGAACGACACCTCCGAAATGGCCAGCACCGGAGGGTTGAGGGGCTCCACTTCGGGGAACTTGAGCGTGACAACGGTCTCCTTTTCCACCGGTTTCAGCTCGGGGCTGCATAAAGATGTTACAGTTTAAAAAATTTCAAATAAGAGCTTAAGCTTAAGCTTAGCTTACAGTTTTTCCAGCATCTTGATTTTGGACTGCACCGAGGAGGCACGATTCGCATTGTAGCGGAAGCGATCGATAAACTCCTGGACATGTTGTCTGTGAGCCATTTGGGCCTCGTATTCCCGTCTCTGAGCCTTTAGCTTCTCCGTCTTTGTCTTCTCGAACTGGTCATAGTTTCCCCTGGAAGATTAATGTTAACATAAGATTTCATTGAACTACGTTAGCGCCTTACTTGTATGCCTCAAGTTCCTGGGAGTGCAGATGTATGATGTCCGTCGGTACCGTGTCCAGGAAGTTGCGATCGTGGGATACGACCAGCACAGTGGTGGGCCACGTCTGCAGATAGTTCTCCAGCCAGATGATGGCCTTAATGTCCAACATGTTCGTAGGCTCATCAAGCAGCAGCAGGTCGGGCTTGGAGAACAGCGCCCGGGCCAAGGCCAGGCGCATACGCCAGCCGCCTGAGAAGGATTTGGTGGGTCTCAGCTGCATATCCGCATCGAAGCCCAATCCCTTGAGTATCACAGATGCACGGGCCACCGCCTTGTCCGCCTCGATGTTCTGCAGGGCCGCGTATGTTTCGCTCAGCTCGTTGGACAGCTCAGAATCCTGCACGCCACTGTTCAGCGCAGCCAGGATCTCCTTCTCCCGAGTGAGCAGCCTCGTTCGCTCCGTGTCGCACTCCAGCACGCTATCCACAGCGGGTGTGTCATCGCCCACCACCTCCTGCTCCACATGCAGCACCGAAATGTGCGAGGGTATCTGCAGTTGCCGCTCAGCAATCATCCGCAGCAGCGTCGTCTTGCCCAAGCCGTTGCGTCCCACCAAACCGTAGCGCCGTCCGAAAGACAATAGCAGATTCGCATTCTGCAGGAGAACTCTGGCGGGGATTTGCAGTAGTTAATGGTGCCGCGATGGCTCAATTCACAACTAAACTTACTTTTCTCCAAATGCGAGGTCAAAGTTCTCGATTTTAATGTCCATGGAGCGGTTGAGGCCTTTCTGATCCAGCTTGGTGTTCTTCTTGTTGGTGACCTGCGAGGCTGTAGCTGTTTGTAATTTCACTGCCACGGGAATCATGCCATGTTTGTTGACTTCCTGTCGTTTCTCCTGCTTCTGCTGTAGCTTTGCCTCTGCCTTCTCCAGTTTTTTCGAGTCCACTTTCTGTAGGAATAGGATGATATTGCACTCTGAAGATTGCTGAATCTACCGCGAGGCGCGACTTACATTGGCACCATCCTTGTTGACCACCCAGATGCTCTGCATATCCTTGTCAAGACGCTCCATGTTCTTGGCCATCTCCTCGATGTTGACCGGCGCATTCAGCACCTTGCGCTCCACGTTGACCCCGCTGTTCTTCATGATATTGAGGAACTGCTCGCACAGCTCTCGGACGCTCTCCTCCGGCCGCTCACAGTCCACGCTCTGGAGGATGTCCCCCACCGCATCGAAGATGTCATCGCCGGTCTCAAAGTCCTCCTCGCCTTCACGAAACAATGCAAAAAACGCTTAATTCCAAGCTTGGTTAAGAATCGTAAGCCACTTACTTCCGGTGAGCACTCCCACGACATAGGTGAGCAGCTCGGAGTCGATTTTGGGAAACTCTCGCTGCAGAATGCTCGTGTAGTCGCTCATATCGGCTGCTGTTGTCTTGCGTGGCGGGCAGTCGGATCCTACAGTTGACCTTGGTCGCTAACACGCTTTTTAATTAACTTTCCCGACTTTTACACCGCAAACGAAAACCAAAAGGGACAGCAGTGTGGCCGTATCACGGAGGTTCAATTACACCGTCGTTATTATGCGGCATTTCCGGTGCACTGCAAAATATTTGTAAACTTTCAAAGTGAGGATAATCTCAGCAACGACATTATGGGACATTGCCCGTAAGTAATAGTGTGATTTCACTGAGAATATAATCACGACCCAGGGGTAAAGTCGGTTTGATGGAATGTAAACAAATCCAGATCACCAACATAATGTACACGGTGCAAAAGCCATACAAATGGGACTATTAGTTGTCGTTCTCCCGTTAGGTACATTTTCATGGTACATTTAACAAGACAGCTGACTAAAACAAAATGAATCAAAAGTATACCCCTGATATGTTGCGTGTACCGTTCGTTCTTCTTTGCATTTAAAATACTAGAACCCGTTAAATACCAAACCAGGCCACGGTCACACTGACTTTTTATTGAGAATTGCATAAAATTCAGGATTTCTGCGGCAGTTTTTTAGTTAACAATATTTACCGCTTTACTCAAGCACTATGCTGAACAAGGCAACTTTAATTGGAGCAGTCGTGCGTCGCTCCTTTGGGTCCTCGCCGATTTTGCGCCAGACGATCAAGAACCATGAGCCCAACAATCTGGAAAGACGAATGCTGGTGTGGACCGGTAAATACAAGTCGCAGGGCGAAGTGCCGAACTTTGTGAGGTGCGTGGGATGTCAGATGGAGGGTGCAACAGGTTATTAAACGGGAATTGTCGCCTTTGCAGCCAGGATGAGATGGAGCGCTGCCGCAACAAAATGCGCATCCGGCTGGCCAACATCATGATCGCCCTCACCGCCGTCGGTTGTGCCATTATGGTCTACAGCGGCAAGCAGGCAGCTAAGAGAGGGGAATCCGTGTCGCAGATGAATCTCGAGTGGCACAAGCAGTTCAAGGAACCCCAAGCTGGCGACAAAGCTGTTCCCGCCGCCAAATAGGAACCTGCTTCGAAACCACAACACCGTTTAAGTGGAAAGTTGGATAAACACTCTAGAAACATTTTAATTTTGTTTTCTTTGGTATCGTTTTGTGTTAGAAAACAATTCGCTTAAGCATGTATCATGCCACATCCTTGTTCAATATTTAGTGATATTTATAGACTCAAAGTTAGTTTCAATTGTAAAAAAGAATAAATATTTTAAAAATACTGTGCTTGTGATTGAGCGATTGATATCTAAGCTATCTATCTAAGCTAATAAAAGGATGTAACTGGCCCACAAATATTTAATACTTAACTTAAGTTCCTGGGGATTCTATATCGCATAGATCATACATCAAGGTTTATCTTTGAAACTAATAACAAAAGTTGAGGTAGGCTAAGATAAGATAAGTTTAAGAGTGAGATAATTGCTTATATTAGGCAACATAGTTTGTTACTTCATCGCCACACAATTGTTCTAATCAAAATCAGACGGTTAAAGCTGTTAAGCTTACTTAATTTGAAAACTGGTTGCTATATGGATGATTCTTTGGAGAACGAACAGGTAAAATTTGTATATCTAGTCAACTTACTTTTTTTTTAAATTATATCTGTATCTAGTCCTCTCAGTAATTAATATCTAATTCGGTTTGCATTTAATTTGAATTAAAGATGGTTGGCCCAGAGCCAGGTACATGGTCGTATCCTTGATAGAAATTCATTGAATTTTGTGTTATCCGTTAATAATTTATCAGAGAGTTCATTGAGGCCCGCCACCTTGTTCGAAAGGCAACATCAACATCTGTTTCGATTCTGTTGCTGCCTCCGCTTTCAGTGACCACCACTTGCTCGGGCTAGTGCGCCGACTCCGTGAGTGCTCCGGTGCTGTCCCGGATTCTGGCTTGCACAGCCGATGGTCGGAGGCGCTGGCGCTTTTTGCTTTTCACTTTTCACTTTCAGTTTGTCGAGAACTGTTTGTCTGAACGCCCCAAGGAGAATCGGAGCGGAGCAAGTTAGCGGGTCGTAGTTCGGGCCAAGTTCTTCTGGCCATCGTGCGTGCAGGAAAAAAAATTTGAAAAAGTTTATTTTTCAAAGAAAAACACGGCTAGAGGAGTTCCCGTAAAAAGAAAATTTTCTAACCGAAAGCGGAGAAAGTCTACACGAAATAGTGCGGAGAAAAATGTGCGGCTAACAGAACGGAGAAGAAGAAGGCGGAGGAGAGGCGAGCCGTGGCGAGGAGACGTGCGGAGGAGGCAAGTGTAAGAGGCGACAAGTGTAAAATGTAATAAACCGAAAAGGCCCGCATTTGTATGTGTTACTTGTAAATACGCAGACGGTAAACAAAAATATTAAAAACCCATTAAGAAATTGTTTAATCAAATATCAAGGAAAGCAGATTGCCTGCTCAGAAAATCCATAAAAAAAGAGAGATTTTTCCTGTCTGTCTCTCTTGTCCGTGCCCGAGTGCGTGTGTGTGTGTGTGTGGGTGTGCGGCAGTGTGTGTGGCAATATTCGTTTGCTTTTTTGATTTGTGAAAATGTGTGTATCCGCGAATCTTGCTGTTGTTGCTGCCTCTGCGTTGTACATAGTTGCTGTTCGCTCTCTAAAAATACAACAACATCGGCCGCAAAAAATAACAGAGAGCACAAAAAAAGGATGAAAAAATAGATAATGTACAACCAGTTTTAACCGCCCATGTCCTTGCTAAGTGGTCAAGGCATTAACAAGAAATATCTCTGTTAATTGCAGCCCATGGCGTGCATGCAACACAACAAGTAGTTGTTGTTGCATAGTTGGCCTATTTAAAGCCTCTGCCCACCACCCCCTCCCTGCCGCACTTATGATATTATTTTATCCTGCTAAACCGTAACACAGCGTAGCGTGTTATTAAAAAAGCGTAGAATCAACTTAACAAAAAAATATATGCGGACAGCCGTATGAAAGTGAAGGTCGTCTGTAGGAGAGAAAGAGAGAATGAGGCAGCAAGGAGCAGCAGGACACCGGGAAAAAACATTTTTCATATGCGACAAACGCCCTGAATAGAAACAAAAAAAAATGGAGCAAAACGAAAAAGTCACAAAAGGATTTCCAACGACAGTCAACGGTTTATAGAACCTTAAGATATCTTATCCTATTTTTTAATATATGATATCAATCCCTAAATTCTGCATTATAATAATATAATCAATAGATAATATTTTCTTATTGTAAGTTTTATAGTTTTAAGAAAAAAATGTGATATAAATTTGAAATGATAGTGCCTGAAGCATCTTAAATTAAAAAAAAAAACATATATTATTGAGCAGGTCAGGTTTTACCATACACATCGTTTTTCACAATCTAACAAAAAAATAACATGACAGGTATAAAATATACATTTTAAGTCAGTTTGCAACTTTAGCCTTCCATAAAAAGAATTCCTAAGACTATATGATATCTGATTTTGATTTCAAATTGCAATCATAATTCTAAAAACAAATGTTCTCTTATTATTTTCTAATTGTTTCCTTGACATCTTAAATATATACTATATACTTGAACACTCATATATAACATTTTTATAGGGCCTCCTTAACTGTGTTACAATTTAAATTTTTATGAACCTGCAAGGGAATAATGAGAGAGTTTCGACATTGGAGTATTTATTTACTTTACTATCTTGCACACTAAAAAAATATATAATATAAAGTAAATATACCTCTAATTACACCATAATAAACTTGATAATTACTAGAAAAATAAATAAGCATATTTATCACTTTAACTGAAATACGATTAATTTATTGGTAAATATCTTAGAGCAAATGTTATTTTCCTCGGTGCATCAGCAGCAGTCCATTTGCTGGCGTAAATGTGCGAAAAATCCTTGGCTTGGTTTTTGGCGCAACAACAAAGCCGCACTAATACTTAAAGCGCAGATGCACACGCACGCGGCCTTTGTCTCTGTGCGTGTATTTGTGCGATGACGCGCTTAATGCAGCCGTCGCAGCGCAGTCGCAGCGCAGCAGGAGCACAGGCAATTGTTGTTTTGTTATCATCGGATAAGAGCGCCAATTCCATAATATGTATGTAGCTTAATGCCCATGGGCATCCCGAATCGGTTATTTTACAGATTCGTATGGATCTGTGGGGTTTTTTATGTTGAATTTAATGTAATTCTCTTGCAAATATCAATCTCCAGAATCTTTATTTATAGATGATAATGAACACAAGTCTCTCTGTAGTTACTAATTAGTTAAACATTTTCTAGGAAGACTGTTTTCATTTTGAATGTTGTAAATATTCGAAAGCTTAAAAATTTATTAAATCAGTTTTCAAACAGTAGGTTTTCTAGTCGTAGTTCTTAAGTTTTTATTTTCTTACAATTTCGAGGTCAAATAAAGTCTTTGCTAAGAAAATTTGGTAACATCAACAGGAACTCGGACTCCCTGTCAACTCTTTTTCGGTCCAACAGCTTTCGGTTTTTCGTTAGGATAAATTCAAACCGCTTAGAAAATATTATTTGCTTTCAAGACATTTTTATTTGCTCTTTACGAGATAGTTCAGTTATGGTTAATGGAGTTTCAATTCATTGGGACCAACATTTACATAAACATTTGATCGTAACACTATGTCCTATCGCTCATACTATATCTCTCACGCCCAAATAGGCACACATTTATAGATTTTGTATAGTGATATATGTATAGTATAGTACCAAACCCGTACATGGTCACAGTTGTATGCGTATTTATACTCAGATATAATCACATTTCACGCATGGAAGGGCTTAGAGAGCCTACATAAATTACGCCATTGGCCTCAGCCGTCATTCCACCCACATCGTCCCACCATCCCCCATTCGTGTGTCCTAGGATACGGCCGTATGGCTCTCTGGGTCACTTGCACGTCCTCTGGATGCCACCGCCCCCCACATCCACTGATCCGCTTCTGATTTTCTGCTTGTCAGGGCCATCATGGTAAAAGTTTTTTCGGGGACTGAGGATTCGGTGGACTGCAACGGCTCCAGCTGGCGATGCTGGCCCGCTGATAAGCACGACTCCGTAAAGTTTTTTACGAGTTTTGCAATTAATTTGAATAGCAGAATGAAACTCCCTGCCAGCATCCACTCCACTGCCTATCATCCTTACATTATGTAAGGCTAAGAACAAGCACATGGATGACAAATGCAAAACAATATGAGTTCCATATTGTTTGATATATATGGCATAAAATATGATTCTAAATTATAGCTTAAAGAATAAATAGAAACCCCTAAAACATGCACATAACTTGTGTGTAAAGGGAACTTTTTTCAATAACTTAATTTAATTACGAAAAAGAGAAATGGCGTACCCATTTTGGTGATATTTTTACGTGTACATGTGCCATTGAGCTCCTTCATTTCCAATAACCCTTACTCCCTGTGCTCCCTGTTCCCCTTGGCTGCCAGTATTTGTTCGCAACACGCAATTTAAATAATAAATCAACTTGTAATCGAATTGTTGTGGCCTTTCTTGTTATGTCCTCTGGCGGAACATGACGTATGGGCAATGCTTTAAATTAATAATAAGTATACGCAGTGTGTTCCTGCTGCATAACAATAACACACGAAAGCTGCTGAAATTCTGGTCAATATTTACCCTAGAGCTCTCTAGATTGCGAGTATTAATTGGTAAAATAAATTGTATCTTATTTGGTACAGAAGGGAATATTCTACTACTAAAGACCGATTCAATAATTTTATTTTAATTACTATTCCTATGAGGAATGCATAAACAATAGTTTGAGTTACCATAGTCTTGCTCTCTCTAGAATATTAATATTTACACCTGCTTATATCAAAGGCAGAGCTATAAAGGCTGACTTCAAATGCACGGCTACCATATGCACTATTCAGAATTGCAGGAAAGATATTTATAGCGGTCCGGCGATTGAAAATAAATTGGTCATAAAACCGAATTAATTTCCATCAACGAAAAGGCGGCACTACAGCAAATTAGTTTCTTTGAAATGCCTGCCAAGTAGACACCTTATTCGGGGGTAGGCACCTTCAATGGGTTCCTAGTGGGAGGACACCTAAGCCTCTACTTAAGCGTAGCGAAAGACACACGAGGATAAGTAAAAAAGCGGCAACATGGAAAATTATAAAATGCTCACCGGGCCCAGAGACAAATGGCAAAATATATTTTTGATGTTGAGCCGACAGCGAGGGAACCCGAGCGCGAACCCGAACCAGAACCAATCCCAAACTGGATACCATTGCCCACAGCCGAGGCCGTGTCCCGTGTCCCGAAACCCGGACCCAGACCCAGACCCATACCTGAAGCCTAAGCAGACCCAGACCAGCCCCCAAGGGTCCTATGAGCAGGCGCAGAGACAGAGAAACTCTCTCCCACTCTCTCCATTTCTCTTATTTCTCATCTCGCTCCCCGCTCATTTGTACACATTTCTCATTTTTCATTAAACCGATGAAACAAAAATTAAAACATACAAAAAATCGCTTGTAAACAATTGTAAGGCGATGCGGGCAAGGCGGGGAGCCCGAAGCACAGTCTCAACTGGGTATTTTTGGTCCGACTATGAGGCTGTTGTGATTGTTCAAAAATAGCCGAACACAACACACAACTGAAAGTAAACATTGTTAACTTATTGTCAATAAAAATACAAAATTGAAATGCCCCCCCAGGCCATAAAATTGCGTTTATGATCTGGAAACGCTTCCATTTCTCTTTGTTTCGCATTTTGCCTCAAAGTTGCAATCGGTTTCAACCTGGCTAAGGCCCTTCCCGCCCTGTTTTCCCCAGAAATAGCTTCCGTTTTGCGAGGCTAAAAAGAGAAAGTCAAAGCTTAGCCATCATATAATAACGCAGGCCCACGCAATGGTCTGCGAAAGAAAATTCACAGGATTTCCGTAGATTTCTCGTGTATTTCGAGCATTAATGCCTAACTAGCATTTTGGGGCTCCAAATTGAATGGAACGCTCTCGAGGGCCGGCTGGGTGGCCTGGTGGTCTGTGCTTTGGGCTGCTTCTGCCTGTTTGTACTTTTTAATAAACAAAAACAGAAACATAAAAAAGCGAGCCGTCGGGCAACACAAACAAGATTGGAAAAACGCTCGGCCAGGCAGCGAAGTTGATATGCCCTGAAAGGCACATTAATAGATAATGAATATGTTAGCTGTGAGGTGTAAATTGATATGGGTATTTCGAGCCCGAAGGTCAGAAAAGTATGCTATATTTATATGACCCAAGAAATGCGTATTCAAAATTAAAATTTCAGTTATTGTATTATTCATAGGTTTAAACCCGATATTACGAATTCTTTTGGAAATTATGGGTGGGATAAATAGAACGTTATATAAATTTGTGTTTTTTTTAGTGATCAAAAATTGTCGATGATCTTTTAGACATTATTACATTTACCCTTTAATAGTTTCCGTGTAGTTAATATTCTAAAAAAAGTATTAAAGATTGAATCCATCGATGGTCTTTGTTTATTCAGATATTTGTTATCACGTTTTTTTTTTTGTTGACCATAAAATTGGGAATTTTAATGTTTGGAATGTTTTATATCCGGATTTTGTTGTTCATACCCGGCATCCATAGGGCACGAGGTCATTTCAGTCATTACCTTGAGTCCTTGTTCTTGTATAAATATAAATAATTAATCTTCTTTTGCGGTCGTTTATTGCCAATTTTAGTTCAATATAGGGGTTCTATAAGACAATATTATTTATTTAGCTCCTTAAACTGTTTGTCGCCTCATAAGCAAAACAAACAAAGATTTTTTACTTTAATTCTAAATTATTTTAAGAATACTCTTTTGCTTAAAAAATTTATCAGAACAATGGTTTTGAATATAGAACCTTGGGAAGAACTAGTTTGACTTTTCTATTAAGGCAGTTGCTTTCCTACTTGATATTAATTAGTATATTTATTTTTTTTTATGTTTACCTCTATTTTTGAAAACTACATATATTATACATTATCATTAAAAAATATTAAAACATGTTTTAATTAAATCCAATTAGTTTATATATTAAGAATTTGATTTGTTTAATAATTAGTATAACAATTTTAGACATCACTAATTTTAATTTTCCAAGCCTGTTTAGCCAAAATCAAATATAACAAATATTTTAAATTGAACATTCTGACTTCTTCTATCACCAGAATTGTTGAATTTAAACACGGAGTTCGGTTTTCTCACCTCCCATTTCATTTAAAAATTGAAATCTGTTGATTGAAATGTTTACTATTTCGATCATAGTCCCCAAGACCAAGTCCGAATCCTCCCACTCAAAAGATTCATCACAATGTTCGCTGATGAGAATGCGTTGTGGATGGATGGAGGGGGTGGATGGACGGATGGATGGATGCGCATCATTATGAGAGAGATGAGAGGTGCAGGGGCTTTGTTGGTGCTTCTGTTGTTTTCTTGTTTTTCTGTTTTTGTTTTTTTTTTTGTTTTTGGGGAATCTCCGAGCCCCAACATGCTGCAACCTTGAGACGAAATGTAACTGAAAGCAGCCAACTAACTGGCAAATAATTAGGCAGCCCCTCGCCACGCCCAACTAAAATAAACTATGCAAATAATTAATGGAGGCCCAGAGCGCGGGACGAAAATAATGTACCATATAATAGGGACATGTGGCGCCTTTGCTGGGAGCCGAGCGGAAGTCACCGTCAGCACCCCAGTTTGGCGCCAAGGTGTTGTTCATTGGGCTGCTGGACGGTCACCCTGCCTCCCACAACCACCTCCTGTCCGGCCTTGGCCCCTCATTTGATGTTTGACAATTTATTTTGATGGCACACAACACGCACCGAATACGCCGCTCCTGCTCCTGCTACGACTCACGCTCCTGCTCATGTTGAAGTTCTCCTTGGATTGCCTAACGACACCCAGACATCAACATCAACGTCAGCAGTGGGCTGTGGGTGGATGAGAATCGTGGGCAGGGAATGGGGCAGAAGAGCAAAGCAAACGGCATTGATTAATTTCCATTTCGTCCACATCGAACAATAAAAGCAAGGTCAACGACTATACACCTGCAGAGAGAGAAAAGTATATCACACACATAACTTATTTAGTAAAATGAAAATAGTAAAAAGCTTATAATTTTGTCCTTACTTTTAAAAGTTTATCAACTTTCGAGAGCCTTAAAAAGGTAGGAGACAGTCAGTCTTATTGACACTAGCACTTTAATTAACCTTAATTAAATATTATTCTTGTGATAATTGGGCAGAACGTTGATATTGCGAAATTTAACTATTGAACATGTTTTCTATTTAAAGAACAAATATTTTAATTATAATCTAATAGATTTAATATTGAAATTATTAAAATTATTGTATAGGTCAACAAATATAAAATTTAGAATTTTATGGCCTTGGCCTGATCATTTTGCGATCTTTTAATCCTAACACTAACATAACTCGGCTCTTTTTGTTGTCAGTGTACGTCTCGGAACACAAAGAGCGTCAATCTATAGTGGAAAATTGTTGATAGGATAATATGGCATTAAAACATTAAGGCCTGACACCCAGCGAGTCCATGGCCCATTGTCTGCGGCGCTCTGGTGTCGAATAGTGTGTTGGGCGGTTGGGTGGTTGCGCCGTGTTGTGGTGGGTGCTAGTGGTGTTCCACCCGCTGGAATGTGGGTGCCAAAGAAGGTTGAAACTGTCAGTTTGTTTGACTCTTCAGCGCTTAATGGACGCAAAAATTGTTGGGATAATGTGCTCACATATGTACGGTGTAGGGGGAGCAAGATAAGCAGAGCCTAGAGTCAGCTGGAAATAAAATTTGATGCAATTTCTTAAATACGGGTCAGGAGACTCTATAGTAAAATTTAAAGTCTAAGTTTCACACTGGAAATGATAAGGAATTTCTTTAGCAAAACGATTTTATTCAACATTATGGTTATGATTATATAAGTATTTAAGAAAAAGAGTATTCTTTAAAAATAAAGATATTTTAAGAATGGGTAGTTTAGAAGTTGTGTATACTATTTATCGGAAACCGAAAACCGAATTAAATGAAGGTCATTATGTTTCCAATAAGATATACAAAATATATAAAAGGGAAATGCGATTAAGTATATTTAAATAAAATTAAAATTAAAATTAAATTTCAATAAACTATAAATTTACTGAAATAATACCTCAAAAAGTTAAAAAAAACCCTGGACGAAATTATTCAAATTGTTAAAAATAATGAAGATGTCCGTTTGAATAACGCACCGCTGACACTCATCAATCACTCATAATCAATCGCGAAGGGTTAATATGCTTTTCGCATGTAATACAATATCCGTAAAACAAGCAAATCCAGTCCTCCTGCCCCGTAGCTCCCATCTATCACCTTAGCTAACCTTGTCTAACCTTAGCCTTCACCTATCGACCAGCTTTTTGTGACCGCGCCATGTCTTAGTGGTTTCTATTCCCATTCACCGAACTAATAACTCCTAATGGGTATTGTTATGGCAACGCCAATGACAAGCGCTACATCCACTTCACCCCCAAGTTGGCCTGACGCCTCCCTTGAAAACCCCTTTAAGACACTGGAAAGTCTACAATGTAACTTGTGGGACATTGATCAAAATCAAAACTTGTGATGTGTAAATGAAATAGGGTATTTCAAAAATATTTTAGGGAGTAAAGGTTTTTATATCCTAACTATTCTGTGTTCTATGTTAATCTGTAATCCAATATGCAATTTTGCAATATAACTGGTGTAAAAAAGATTAGAGAACATAGAACACTGAATAGTTGAGACATGAAGACCTCTATAATTTGTGAATATGGTGAAATATCTTCTTATTTTTATTTTTCTTTTTTTTCACTAGAGAATTTTGGTTCCAGTGTGGGGGTCATCAGGCCATTAACAGGCGCCCAAATATATGGAAAACACTTTTGTGTAACGCAGTAGCAGTTTCGGGCAGTGCAATCGATGTCCTCTTGGCAGGAATATCTGAGCAAGAGAATAACAATCGTGGCATTGCTAGTGACACAACTAGAGACAGAGCCATAAATATTGTATAAATCAAAGACACACATTATATAGTCTTCAAGAGCCGTGCCATGCCCTGACATTTATGGAAACAAATGACTTTTAGTCACAGTTCCCAATTGGGGGGCGGCGGGTGGGTGTCAAGAACACAAGGCCGAAGGACAGACATAGAAACTTTTTGCGTTTTAATTGTTGTTTGCAAAATGACTTGTGGCCAAAGGAAAATTTGCAGGGTGTTTACTGTCTATAGAAATGCACATAAATTTGTTGTGCGACTGGGAAAGCGGAGGGACCAGCGACCAAGCAGCAGTACAGGCACCAAGTGACACCCACACATTTCGACCAAGTATTCCCATACACTGAGCAAAGTGAAGTTGAATTTTCTTTTTCTATAATGAGGTCTATCGTTGTTAAACTGAATAAATGCGAGATGGAAGTCTGAGTATTGTTAAAATGTAAGAAAATTGTATAGCTTCTTTTTAGCGTTATTTTAAAAGTTTTAATTTCTGTTGTCAGTTTTTATACATATAAAAAATATAAATGCAATGATTCAGGCGAAAATATAATTGACCAAATGCGAAATTCTACGAAACTAGAATCGCTTTTGTCGCCGTAATATTTGTCCGATTTCCTTTAAATTTTTTTTGCTTCTAATGAAATAATATGGGGTGCTACAAAAGTCACTAAACATTCAAAAACCCTTAAAAAGGGGCCAACAATTTTATCTAGAAATGTTTACAACGTAAAAATATAAACAAGGTTATACTGATTTTAACACTAAGCACAATTGTATTGTGTGCAAAAGTATACATTCTAAAGGATTTGTAGAACCCTAATCATTTTTGGAGCACCCTAGACTGTTTAAAATCCAGAGTTTCTGTTATTTTTCTCCGTGTCTTAGTTCAAGAACTCGAACCCAAACCAGAACCATCCAGACATGGACGGATAGAGGACCAGTGGTCGGTCCAGTGGACGTTCACTCCGTTCGCTCGAACCATTCAAATGGCCTCAGCTGCTGGGCCCTCGGGGGAGTGTGTTCCCGTTCTCCCGCCAGTTGGTGGGTCCGTTCGATTCTGTGTTTGCCTCGTTTAAATATTTAGACAGAGCGCTGCTCGAAAACGCATTGAATGGCGTTGTCTGTCGACTGCTGCTGCTGCTGCTGTGAATCATTATATATGTGCAGGGGCGTCGGGGGAGGGGATAAATTGATAATATAAACAAGTGAAGCGAGAAATTGAGGAGTGGGCCGATGTGTGTGTGTGGTGTGTCCGGGCGAGCGGGTTGTTCCCACCGATTTATGATAATATTTATGCTTTGGGAAAGTCGGAAAATCCGCGATGTGGGTCGGGGCAGATCGGGGAGGTGCGGGACGGGGACGGGGTGAGTAGGAAGTAATACCATTCGGGATTCCCCATAAACTTTACAATTCGATTGAAGTGAATTTTAAACAATAGCTTGGGTCTAAATTAAATGTGGGTGTATTTAACTCTACAGAGCGAATCCGAATCGAATGCCATTTATATAGTCTCTAAGAATTTGTGGGGGATTTAAGTATAATCGTGGGATTGTTTAGATAGTTTAAGGTATTATTTAAGAAAAAAATTCCAAAATATTTGCTTAGGTAATAGCAAAATCCGAAAAAGAACCTTGACCGGAAATGCTTTATTTAATAGTGTCTTATTCAGTTCAGCCACGTTTTACTTTGACAAGTTGGGTTACCTTAATATTTGTGTTTAGGATTTCTGATTAGCATCACCAGCATAGTTGATCTAGGCATGTACCATATATATTTCTGAGTCCATGTGAAACAACATACCTCAAAGGCAAAGAGCTAAAGGAAGAATACAATTACTATTTTGGTGGAAATCAGTCTAGATCATTAAACATCTGTCCGACTTAAGCTCTTCAAAATATGTGTCAAACTTTCTCCTGAAATTGCGCTTCTTTGTGTGTCTTTGCTTGCGTGTCTAAGAAACTTTTTGGCGAATTAGAGAACTTGTTCCTTAAGCTTTGAAAACTTTTTCTCTTTCTTGCAGTGCTGCACATCAACCCAACTGGAGGGCAGAGGAATCTTTTCATATCCACGAAGTAAAGCAAAAGCAGCAACAGCAAAAGCAAAAGCAAAAATGACAGCAATAAGTTTAAGCAATAAAACACTGCTAGCCGGACGTTGCAGAAATGCATTCGGAACACAATAAGGAAAGGCAGCGGGCAAGAGCTTTAAAATAGAGGAGCTCGACACAGAGGCTCCCCCTTCGGCCAGAAACCCCAAAAGTCCCTCCCTCCCCCAACAACTGCCAAATAATATATAGGAAGCCAGCCAGCGGCAACGGACGCAGCCAAGGAGCCGAGAAAGGAGCCACCACGAGAGTTGACCGGGACACTGAAACATTCCACCCCATAGCATGGCCTCGGTCGCCGCTTGGCTGCCCTTCGCCCGGGCGGCGGCCATCGGGTGGGTGCCGATCGCCACCCACCCACTGCCACCGCCGCCGATGCCCAAGGACCGCCGCAAAACGGACGACGAGAAGCTCCTGATCAACGTGTCCGGCCGCCGCTTCGAGACGTGGCGGAATACCTTGGAGAAATATCCAGACACTCTTTTAGGTGGGCAGTCAATTCTACATATTAATATGTTCTAGTCATTTAATATTCACAATTAAAAAACATATTATTAAACCACCATTCTGTAGGTTCCAACGAAAAAGAATTCTTCTACGATGAGGACTGCAAAGAGTACTTCTTCGACCGAGACCCGGACATCTTCCGGCACATCCTCAACTACTATCGGACCGGCAAGCTGCACTATCCGAAGCACGAATGCCTCACCAGCTACGACGAGGAGTTGGCCTTCTTCGGCATTATGCCGGATGTTATCGGGGATTGCTGTTACGAGGACTATAGGGACCGAAAGCGGGAGAATGCCGAGCGGCTGATGGACGACAAGCTGTCGGAGAATGGCGATCAGAACCTGCAGCAGTTGACCAACATTAGGCAGAAGATGTGGCGGGCCTTTGAAAACCCACACACGTCCACGAGTGCCCTGGTATTCTACTACGTCACGGGCTTCTTCATCGCCGTCTCTGTGATGGCCAACGTGGTGGAAACGGTGCCGTGTGGCCACCGTCCGGGCAGAGCGGGAACTCTGCCCTGCGGAGAGCGCTACAAGATCGTGTTCTTCTGCCTGGACACCGCCTGCGTGATGATCTTCACGGCGGAGTATCTGCTCCGCCTCTTCGCCGCCCCCGATCGGTGCAAGTTTGTGCGCTCCGTGATGAGCATCATCGATGTGGTGGCCATCATGCCGTACTATATCGGACTGGGGATCACCGACAACGACGACGTGAGCGGAGCCTTCGTCACACTGCGGGTGTTCCGCGTTTTCCGCATCTTTAAGTTTTCGCGCCACTCGCAGGGACTGCGGATCCTCGGCTACACGCTCAAGTCCTGCGCCAGCGAGTTGGGCTTCCTCGTCTTCTCGCTGGCCATGGCCATTATCATCTTCGCCACCGTCATGTTCTACGCGGAGAAGAACGTCAATGGCACCAACTTCACATCGATTCCGGCGGCCTTCTGGTACACCATTGTCACCATGACGACGCTGGGGTAAGACTGATTCTTGTCTCTCACTGTTTATATAATAAGTGATAATATTAATATATTTCTGTTTCTTTTTAATACTTATGCTGATTTCTTCCCGCCTTTGCAGATATGGAGACATGGTGCCGGAAACAATAGCTGGCAAAATTGTGGGCGGCGTGTGCTCGCTCAGCGGTGTGCTAGTCATCGCCTTACCTGTACCTGTTATCGTATCGAACTTTAGTAGAATCTATCACCAGAACCAGCGAGCAGACAAGCGCAAGGCGCAACGGGTAAGTCCCTTCCTCAGTTCTAGGGATGGTCTGAGTTTCACAAACGTTTTAGGTTTGGTTCTGATTAGGATATTATTATTTTTTTATTTATTATTATTTTTTTTTGTAACAAATGAAAAAAAAGTTGATCAACCAGCTAAATAGCTTTAAAACATTTAGTACAACAAAGGAACAATATCAATTTGTATAACAAGATATTATAATAAAAATATATTATAAAAAAATAATATAGTTGGACATTTTTGACAATGAAAATAAATTTTCCCTGTGGAAATACGCACTGCCAGTCGTCACTTTAACTGATTATTTCCATGTCCTTGCAGAAAGCTCGCCTGGCGCGCATCCGCATTGCCAAGGCCTCGTCCGGAGCCGCCTTTGTCAGCAAGAAGAAGGCCGCCGAGGCACGGTGGGCCGCCCAGGAGTCTGGCATCGAGTTGGATGACAATTATCGGGACGAGGACATCTTCGAGCTGCAGCACCATCACTTGCTGCGGTGTCTGGAGAAGACAACGGTGCGTATACGCGATGTGTGCACTTCGCTCTCGCTCTCTCTATCTCTCTTGCTCTCTTTATATATATGCATATAGATATATGTATATAAATATATACATACAATATATACATACACATGTGATATAAATATTACTATTGTCAATCGACTGTGCGCTCAGTGTTTGAATTTTAATTTTACGTTACTTATGATTTACCTATCACACTCTTTATCTATACATTTTTCGTTTTTTCCGTGTATACAGATGTAGCAACATTTGAACATCTCAGTTATAGTCAGATAGCGTAAGGTTTGCCACAAGCTCGTTAGGCAAGCAATGACAACAGCCACAACAACCATAGCGGCACTAGCAACAATAGCAACAGCATTAGCGACCACAGCGGCTAAGAGAGCAACAATGGCGGCGACAGCAATAAACATTAAATGACCAGCGGAAGGATTTGTTGTTAAGCATTTTGAACACTATCGCGTCTTTCCATTAATCAGAATCAAATTCGAAGTCGAAGTCGAGAATCGTTAAAACGCCAGAAGAGTAAAAGAAAAAGAAACTGAAACTAAAACTGAACGATTTCAGCATCTTTTGTATGTGCATTTTTTGTGTTTACAAATTATAATTTTCTTTCGTGTTTCCCATTTTTGTTTTCATCTGTTTTCTGTACATTATTGTCTTCGGTATCTGTATCTGTGTATGTCGGATCGGTTGTGTTACGTCCTAAGTTGTATGTTCTAAGTTCAACATTTGTGCCATGTTTTTCACACGATCTGGTATCGGTTCTGGGAGCTGAACTGGCTTTAAAAATCAAGCAAATATAAAACATACTAAACAAATAAGAGCCATGAATATCAATGTCTATACTCTGATAAACGAATATAAATCCGCCAAAGTAAGTGCCTTCGGTTTGTATTTGAGTTTCGTTGTTTCTTCAATCTTTCTCTATCCCTTTCTCTCTCTCTATAACTTTCTATCTATCTATCTCGTTCATGTTTACGCGTTGCAATTAGTTTTTATGATTTCCAATTTCGAATTTTCATTTTTTATCTGTTGATTGTCGGTTGTTTTTCCGTTATTTTCCGACCTCTTTGTTGAATTCGATTCGTGTTGAATGCTATGCGCTCCGTTCTGTTTTAAGTTTCTCGAATACATAGGTCATCACCGAATAGTATCGGTTAGAACGATACGAGAATGCTCCCCACATGCCATCAAGAATTTTCGAAGCGTCCATTTAGCCATATGCAATCGATTGCTGTCAACATAAAACCCAAAATGAATACAAAATCTAACAATATCAAAATCTAAACAATTTTAATCGTCGATGGGGCTCATCAAGTGTGGCGAAACGCGATGCACGAACACTTAAGTGGTTATGAAAATCCCATTAGGCCGTACTATTTATGCCTTTTTAATTTATTGGGAGTAAATTCCTATACTCTAATGGTAGCCATATTCCGAAAATCATATAAAAAGTAATTATTTGTAGAGGGAATTACGGAATTGATTAAAAATAGTTTTACCATTGCGAGGGGATGCCTGTATTTGATTTTAATTTTTAATTACAAAACAGCAATATAGATTTTTTTGAACAATATGAGCAAGTACAAGTTGAAATCCAAAAACACTACATTTTCTTAATTTAAAAAAAATTGAATTTATTCAGTTTTCTTCTGAAATTAAGTTTTGTTAATGGGACGAGAATAGGTTTTACTAGCTATTTTAGTGTAAAGCTTTCACTAGGTTCATATTTTCAGAAAATTAACGTGTTCAGTAGGACTTACAAAATAATATTACAGTTTATTTTTAGTATACGGCTCGAAGATGGCCAGGTCAGCTAGTAAAATATAAATTTTAATTTGATTCTAAGTACTCAAATAATATTTTTTATATTTATGGCTCCAAGTAGTATTGGGATTTATATTCCTTACTTTATGAACAATTTAGGTGTTCTAGTCGTAGCAAAGCACTTGATGTGCCCTTAAAATACCCACTTAAAACCACAAATCAATAAAATATCGCTATGCCATAAATCGGGAATCAGTTTTAGCGGCTATAAACGCGGCCGCGTTTTAAACCGCTCGCTAAGGAAACACAAAAATCGCACTCGAATGTCGCTAGCTGGCGCTTGCTTACCACCGCCCCTCCGCCCCCTCCGCATTTACAGCTCTCTCGTCCTGCTAAGTGATCAACCGCCCGCCCGCTGACCGCCACCCGGCCCACTCCTCCCTTTTGGCTGTATAAATAATAAATTGTTCTCATAGTGTTTTTTGTAAAATTGTCATTGCTTAGGAGCCGCAAATATAACAAAAAGAACCCAAGTGGAGCTGGTTAAACATCGATAGTATCAAAGTTTTAAAGTTATAGACAATCAAAAGGAAAATTATGGGATATATACGAACTCGATATGGAAATCAGACAACGCAATTATAATGTATTTCTTATGCAATTTGAATAAAAGATCGACTATCGATGGTTCGCCCGCTCTAGAAACCCTAGAATTTAACTTTGATTAATTTAAGCGTTGAAATATTTAAAACTTTACCCCCTCCTCCCATAGACCAGCTTAATGTTTTAACTGTTGTGTTAACTCGAAAGACCCACCAACTCTAGCTCTTTATCCTTCTCACTCGCTCTGAGTATTTGTTTATGCGTATGAATTACCCCTTCCTGTGGTCCTGTTGTCCTGTGTTTTGTGTGTGTATCTCCCCACGCCCCTCCCCGATTTCTATATTGTAAAATTGTTGATAAAAAAAGAAAAAAAAAACATTGTACTCTATGTATTCTTCGTTTCTCTTTGTAAAATTCTTCTCTGGCTGTACTCACCTCTCAATGCTCAAAAACCGACCGCAGGATCGTGAATTTGTCGAGTTAGAAATTCCGTATAACGGTCAGCCCAAGCGGCCGGGCTCTCCGTCGCCGATGGCCAGTCCCGCCCACTCGACAAACAGTGCCGCCGGCCTGCTGCAGTCCTGCTGCGGCCGCTGCTGCTCCCAGCGCTACCAGGTAAGCTATACCCCCTCCGCATATCCTGTACACAAAGCAGGGCTGCACACACACAGTGCGTCCGCGGGCCAGGCACGATCCATGCCTCAGCTCGGACCTCGGAGGCACGGACACTGTGTGAGCAGCTCTGACGTAGAGCACGAGTACGGCCCCTGACCCCGAGAGTGCACCTGAGAGCCATTGTCCGGCACTCGAGGGGTTGAGTTCGTCTGCAGGTGGGTCCACAACCGCTTTCCGTACCCCTCTATCTCTCTATATATATATTTCTCTCTGTGCCCTGTATATGTATAGTTTGTGTGTGTTGAATTATCTGGTTGAACTTGTATTTTTTGTACACCCACCGCCACCCACCTCACCCGCAGAACTACAAAGGCGACCTTGAGTCGGAGGCTCAAAGGCATCTCGGGCTTCTTTGCGGACTCAAGCATATTTTTGTTGCAATTAAAATCACTCAAAGGGGAAAATGCAATTTCTGTAAATGTAATATCAAAAAAGAAACAATGAGACAAGTAATCAGCACAAGATTAATCTTAGGACTTTGACATTATTCAGTGAAAATGCATTAACATTTGTATTACTAAGTACCCATATCTTTGCGGCTTTTGTAAACTAACATTTTTGTATTGAAATCTATTTTCCTGCAAACGGGTTTGTTTTTAATAAGATTAAAAAAGCAAAAGAAGAAAATAAATCAAAAAATCGTATTTAGGGACCTAAACACACTTGCACTTGAATAACATTTAGCTCTTTAATATCATTCGCCTAAAATTTACTTCTTACTATTTTGGATTAATAGCCATGTACATAGGTTTTAGCGTTTATTCAAAATTAGATTATTTCTAAATTCATATTTTATACTGAAATATACTTTTCTTAACATATCTTTTGAACATTAACATTTACACGTTATATTAGGTTTATATTAGGCCTCCCAAAAGTATGCTACGATTTAAAATGTAGATAAATGTATCAGGTAAAAAAGTGTGATTTTACACAAGAGCTTAAAAATGTTAAATCCATGAGATAAATATTTAAAAAAAGTTTAATAAATTAAAAATAATAGAGAAGACAATAAATAATAATTAATTGCTAATAAAAACTTAAAATTAAAGTGCTGACAACAGATAGAAGAAAGTAAATCATGTTTTATATATTTATTTTTTTGAATTTAAGGTTCTATAAAGTTTTAAAATAAAATTTTTGAACTTCACTACCAAGCTATATTACTTATGTATATTTATTAGATAGGACAATATTTAAAATTATTTTTGTGGTAGACCATTTAAAAAAAATCCGAAATTCCTGCTTTTTAAAAATAGTAATAACAATAAACTTTTAAGATAAGTACGTTTTTATTACCACTTCGAAGGCGCCCAACCCAAAGCCCGCCTGATATACTGTGCCAATTCTGGTTGTGTTCACAAGGAAGCTTCTGTTTTTGATTTTTAGCATATCATACTCTGCGTCCGCGATGTCCATTAATCATACGTAAAAGCCCTAATGCATTCTCTGCTCCTTTCTCGTTCTGTTTAGGCCTGCGGCAAGTACATGCCGGCTGCCAGCAATGCTCAAAATAGCCAAAACAATCAGCCCATGGATGGCACCTACCTGGTGGAGGCCTCGTTCTGAGCCGGCAGCAGGTCCGCGCCCACAGCATCCACATCGGCATCCGCATCCTTGGCCATGGAAGCGCACGCGTCCACATCCCACACCAGATCGAGATGATTTATGTTTAAATTTAGACTAACTTGAAAAGTTTTTAAACTAAATTGAATTCGTTTGTAGAAATCGTCGTGTGTCTGTAGTCGCCAAAGAGAAAAGGGAAAGCCCGAAAACTAAAACCCCAGTACCAGTGTAATCTATAAAATCTGATTTTCGAGTTCAAAGGAGACGATATTTAATTAAAGTTAAACAGTTGCAGACTCTGGTGCAAGCGTCTCTGGATGTGTACGATGTATAAAGCACATTTAAAACGAAAGCAGTAACAAATTTAATGAAATATAAGTGCCGAACCCAGATTCTGTGGCGGCCAAGTCGGATTTGATTAGCGAAGGCCCGTTAATGAAAAAAACAAAAAAAGAAAAAGATACAAGTAATAATTATAATAATATGCAACACTATTTACTTTATTTAGGGGACAAGAAAACAACAGCAAACAACCGAAACCGAAGCATTTTAGAGGAATTTACTGTGTATGTTTTAACAAAGTGAACATAAAGTAGCATAGAAGGCAAACCGTTTGAAAAGTTCTACCCACAGAAAGATCCTAGGGATATACATACATACCTATAACCGAAGAAGGTCGAGGGAAACTCAAGCAAGTTGCATTGGGTCCAAGAAACCAAGAGGCAAAGAACAAAAACCGAACACAATAATGAAATTTTAACTGCAGGCGATTTGGGTGGAGTCGGGCAAACGAATAGGATTCGAGATGAGAAAATTATGAGAAATATTATTATGAATTCGTGTATTTTTTAAATGGTCCGTAGTCTAGTAGGTATGAACTTCATCGACTTCCCCCTCTATGGTTTCTCATCGGCAGAGATCTCTCAGCGTTTCGGCATTTCCACAGTTGACTAAATAGCAAAGAGGTTTCAGTTTGTCATTCACCTCACCCTCGCCCCCCTGGAATACTCAATCCCAACATGAACTAATCAAAATCTATCGAATGAAACAAGAATTACAACTTTCTTCCAAGAACTAAGTTAGCAAGGAAACTATTTAAATGTATATGTGTGTGTAGGAAAGGCTTTAAAGAATTGGAGCATTAACTAACTAAATGAACTCTTAGCAAATTCTAACAGAAACTTAAAGTATATTAATTAATTCTAAATTTAAAACATTTAAAATTAGTTCAAGTAAACACTTAAAGATCAACATAAATATGGAGCTTGTATGTATGATAAATTTATTATTATTACTCTAATTAATATTATGACGACGATGAGCGCGATGTTGACACTTGTTTCTAATTCTCTAAGTTGCCTCTTAATTTCTAAAAAAAAACCAAAAACAAAAAATCAAACAAGCAAATGAACAAAATTCTCTAACTTTTGTTAAGCGAAACGAAGATGTTGTGAGTAAACACAACCAAAATGTTTATGATTAGATCGAAAATTTACAAAAACAACATCAAGAAGACAAACAACAATTTGGTAAATAATACCAACTCTCGTAGCGATATTCTAAAAGAAAACCAATCTATCAAGAAAAGGCGATGGTCTAAACCAATATCCGAAGGAGGAAGGGACGACATTTCTGTTTTGATTTTTAGTGATATGTAATTCGAATTGAGTAACAGCAAAAACGAATACTCTGCCACGGGTCTCTGAGAATGAAAAAGCTAAAGATTATAATGAATAAAATAAAGAAATCTGTTTACTTCCACCAAAACCAAAATATATCTGGTCAATACACACCCTGGGGTTGACCTGAGTTTCGGCGATTATTTCTTATCATTTCCTGGGAAAAGTCTCTTTGAATAATTAGTTTCAGCTTATAACCTTTGAAGTGTATTTATAAAGTAAAACATGTCAACGTTTCGGAGCAATTTTCCTTTTAATTATTTTTATTACATTTATTTTCAATCCAATACTGGACCACCCTACTGCTGGTGTTCCTGCTTACACTGCTCTCTGGGAGGCAACACCTAGACTTAACTTGGAGAGATCGGACGGCGACCAATCGAATGGCTAAGGTAACGGAAATTCCCACCATACATCACCGGTTATATATGAATCGCTGGGCCGGCGTCGGGCCAGAGATCGCCCCTATATCCACTATATCTATACTAACTAGTGTGTTCGAAGGTGCTCAGCCGGCGAGCTCGACTCGTACTGCCACACGATACGATGGCGAACGATAATTTGCTTTTGGCCCCGGTTCGAACAGATGTTGTGCTGTGTTTTTTAGTTTTTTTTAGTTTTTTCTTGCCTGCGATAACCGGGCATATGGCCCAAACTAATTTGCATAGCCGTCGTTAGTCATATGCCTATGAGTTGTCGAGATCTGTGAACTTCAACTTGGAAACGGAGCTAAGCAAAGATCGCTAAAAGCTAAGCCCTCGTGTGGTTCAACATTTTAGCATGTGCTTTTTAACCAGAAAATATTTACAGCATGGAAGGTTTTCAGTCTTCAATTTCAATATTTATAATTATATCTAAAAATTCAATTATTTTTTTGATTTAGTTTCAATTTTACCTCGATAAAGCTAAAACTCTTTACAGAAAAATATTTAATAGATAATTATAAAAAAAAAATTGTCTGCCCAGCATTAATTATTATTATTATTATAAATAAAAGACATTGTCAATAATGACTTTCTGTGTTTGTGTTTGTTTTTTATCTATCTGTTTAAAATATTACACTTTACATAAAACCAATATAAGCTGAAAAATAAAGGACACATTTATTGCGTAGATTTTATAAATTAGGGATAGTTAAAATAAATTAAAGTTTAAGTAAATGTAATATTATGTACATTTTAAGGCGCATCGTACAAATATCAGTAACCCATTTATTAGTTTCACATATTTTAACTTTAAACAAAAGAGTTTCTGACTGGCAGAAATATTGTATTTTTTTATATATTTTTATAAATCTCTATTTTTATTTAATCTCTATCGGTTCTCAAATGAGACATCATTCGTATCGATTTCAATGAATCACCTGCTCATTAGCGACGTCATTGAGTGCGCTTTGTGGTGTCAGTTCCTTCTCCCCTGTGCAACCTCCTCACCACCATCCTCTGCTTCTCCGTTAACTACCTTTCGCATATTAAAAAGAAAGACTCAAGAAAAGGTAGTTACTATAAATCAAAACAAAACAGAAGAGTAAAGACACATAATATATAGCTAAATATGCTAAAACTTTCATGCTTGCGAGTATTTTTTTAAAGCACTTAGCAGTTAAAGCCACCGGAAAATAATAGACATGTGTCGGTACACATTCCTTATATTTAAGGTAGGCACAGAGTCGGTCAGAAAATTACGCCAATAGCTAATAAAATTAAGTACAAAATACTAAGTCTAAACAATTTGTCATGCAATTGATTATACAAAAATAATTCAAATTTTATAGAAAATTAAAACTCTCAATTTAGGGATTTTTTGTTACGATTTGTGAAACAATTTTCTGTTTACTCCTTTAAAGAACTTTTTTTTCAGGAAGAAACGCACAGTACAAGGAACCTGTCCTTGGCTTATGTGTGTGATCTGGTCTGGTAAAGATATATAGTTATCGTATAATATAGGGTTTTTTCCAACTCAACTAAAAAGTAGTCATACTTAAATTTTTTTTATTTGTAATCTTAGAGTTAACTATAAAAGGGGATATATTTTAAATTAAACGTTTGTTTTCTTTAGAAGTAAAATAATTGTATTTTAATAGTTGATTCAATAAATATTTGATAAGAGTTTTTACATTTCATAAATATTTTCTTTAAATGCATTGCGTAGTGTTTCTAAATCTACGAGGATAAATTTTAAGTAAGGGAAAACACACACAACATTATATATACGTTTTTGTCAAATTATATGCATAATTTTTTATTTTCACTTCGGTTCATACTTTGAATATGTAAGGAATTTATCATTAGATTAAATTTCATGTTTTTGAACAGTTTTGTATTTTGTATATTTGGTTATATTTTCTTGCTTTACTAGTATTTTGTTTACATCTGTATTAATCCTTTTTAATAAGTATTTTTAGCACTGGTTTATAACTCTTGATTTTTCGCTGGACAGACGCTAATATTAACTTCGGTAAGCTAGCTTTATGACGTTATTTATCACTCATACAGCTAGATAACCAAAGACAACATAGCACCCTGTATGGAGTTGATTGTGTAACACTCGGCATTGCTGAAAGGGAAAGTAAAGTGATTTCCTCTCTTTTGATGAACGCTTATTTTTGGTTTTGTGCAATTTCGCTGATTTATTTCGCTTTACCTTTTTGGCCATTCAATTAGTCGCGCGCCTTGGGTTTTAAATTTCCTTTTATTTTCGTGTGCTTTTTCTTTTTATTTCAAAAGGTTTTAAGGCCCCCATGGACATTCACCCGATTTCTCGTCTCCTCGCCCACACAGAGACTCCCGACTATTTTCACACTGGCATATGTATCTGTCGTCATCGTCGGCTTTGGCATTACTTTATTTTCTGTATTTCCCTCCGCCTGGGTTGTGTTTTTGCGCAGGCGTAGCCGCTTTGAATGCATTGAGAAAGGCTACGTGGAATTTGTATGCATTTTGCATAGACAAACGAAGATAATGGTCGGAAAAAGGTCAAAGTTGGACGAGCGCGCGTTCGTCCAGAACCAGAAACAGAACGGATCCCTGGGAAGAAGTGCGGGGCTGCAATGATTTCGTTCGCTCTGAGAAATATTCCCATAAATATGCACGCTACGGCGATCAACAATTATGCCCACCAAAACGAGAGACCGTCTTATTCCCAGTTGACTCTTACTCTTCGCATTCTTAATGTTTCGGTTGGTCAAGTGACTGTAACTGGAACGACAGAGGACCGAAGACGCAAGACGTCGTGGAAGACGTCGCAGGGTGGTGTTGTGGCGGTGGTGGGTCCGGACTTGGACCTGCATTGGCATGATAGCGCCGGGCCGGGCCGAGTCAGTAATGCCAAGTGAACGGCTGACTGGCCTTAGCCAGGTCTACAGGTCTACAGGCCTACAGGTCTACAAGTCCACAAGTCTACGGCCTGCTAGACGAGCGTTCCGTAACGTAAGTTCCCACAATTATGCGCCTCGCTCGACTCCACAGCCACAGCTCTGCGATTCACACACACACCGCTCCGCTGCCGCTGCCGCTGCTGCTGCTGCTGCTGCGAGTAATAATCGCTGAAACATAAAGCGGCGGAAAATGTTGAAAAGCAGCCAGCCAGGCAGGCGAATTTTCTGAATGTCTTACTTCACTTTACTTCACTTTACCAGTTCGCCAGTTCGCCAGTTTACCAGTTTACCATTTTACCATTTTGTTCGCCTGCCACTGCCGCAAATTGTGCAATGGATATTGTGTGACGACAGTAGCCAGCCCAGCCACTTACGATCCATTCCAGGGGCCATAGGCAGATTTCCGTCGTCGTTCAAGTGCTCGTAACCGCACTCGTAGCCGAGCTCGGTTGGAAAACTTTTAGGAAACATTAAGAAACATTCGAGGTTTATCGTCCGCAAGTCCAGATCCATTCGAAAGGCTAATGGAGGGTTCTTAAAGCGGCTTACACAAGGCCTAAACTAAGTCTAAGGGGTTTAGTAAGGGAAATAATAAGCAACTACAATGTCTAAGACCCCTAACCAAGTCTTATTTCAAATATATAAAGACCTTGAAAGGCATGTTCATGATCAGAATAGCTTCAGTATGTTTGGTTCCTTTATATCATTGTGACTTTTGGTTTAGAGAGTTATCCATACAGAAGCTCAGTTTTGTGATCAGTATCAGATCGTGGATTTATATATTTACTGTAACGTGTGTAAGCAATTTCCCCGTACTCAATTAAAGCAATCTGCCATTGAAACATCTACTTAGTGATGCAAGCAAATGATGTTCCCTACACTGTTTCTAGGTGGGATTGATCAACTGGGGATTTTTTTATTGTGATTTCTTCAGACATGCCATTAAGGTTAATTTGCACTTGAAGTCAACACACCTTTGAGATAAATCCCCCCATATATAGTATCCACATAGATGTATACTAATACACAAATCTCTCGACTTAAACCGATGACGTGAATTACAGAATCAACATAATATCCACACCAAATATAGATATATTCTGAGGCCCGAGAGTTGACGCCTAGCCGCTGACCGCAAGTCAAATTCAAATAGTTCCAAGAACAAATCACACATCCCGCGACAGAGAGGGGAGTACGACCGGAGAAAGAGACGGCCGGATGGATCAGCATATTCAAATGGTCTGAGTGCGGAGATGCCGCCGCTGATTGGGCACGTTAAAGAGCCGAAACCGGAGGCCACTTCGCCTAGGCCTAGATCACAGATCTGCGCATATATAGAGGAAACTGATTACCAAATCGATTTCGGGCTGGCCCGAAACACGTTTTTCGTTGCCTCAAGAAACCAAGAGTTGTCTGTGCATACGCGATGAGGGCGATGACGATAACGCTATTGAAAATTCTGGAAGCGTGTGTCGCTCTTATAGAGCCGGATGTCTAAAGAATTTGCTCACGATCTACAATACATACCTTCGATACGATGCGATACGATACTGAGTGCCAGTGCCAGTGAGGTTATATCGAACAGCTGCGAATGCAAATGACATACCCGGACATCTCGGAGATGGGAGAGACTGGGAGTTGCGATTTGCGTGGTGTTGCAGGAGCTGTGAGGTCGCGAACTGATCTCCGAAATTTCACACTGAATTTGGGCACTTAACTGCACTGCTTCGGTTTGCTCGGGGACTGGCATTTTCGAGGTATGACTGACTGACTCTCTGGGATCTCCAGAGATTCAAGATTTTCAAGACTTTGGCCCTGGCACCGGATTGCTTTCGCACACACCTTCAACGCCGCCAAACGCTTCTAAACTAAATTCAGTTTTGGTAAAAATGCGACAAACGAGCTCCAGATCAGCTTCTTGAGACGTACGACGTCCACGTCGGCGTCGACGCTGCCGCTGGGTATATAAGACCTGTCCCGATGTGCGACTGTGTGCCGTCGGTGTGAGCCGCTTTCTGCGTTGGTGTGCCGATGATCCGATCGCCGACGCCGCGCTTACCTGTGCTCTGACGGCAGCGACGTCGACGCCGGCAGCGACGGAGGCCGCGTTGTTACCTGATTTTCGGGTTTTTGTTTTTGCCTTGCGAGCACCGAGCGAGCACCATGATTTCCCGCCAAATGAGAGGCATACAGGTAAGAGACAAGTACAAAGCCCGTCCAGGTCCAGCTGCGAGAGTGTGTGTGGGAGCCTCTCTCCGGGCGAGAGTGTGTGTGTGCTCCAAGGTGTATGGTACATAGGGTATAGACGGCTGAAAGATGTTGCCTAATGGCTGTCTATGTGGCTGTGACTGTGGCTATTGATTTTAGATTTCAACAATGCGGGTGAAAAATGCTCAAAATTATATTGCACGAAAGCTGAAATTATAAAGGCTGGCATTACGGCGTATACAGGGTGAGCTGGTCATTATTAGGGCTGCCCAAGCAAAGTACAAGATATGAAAATATATTTATCGAACTATAAAGTACATACTAATAGCGATTCTTAATCTAAGAGATTACAGATTTCCTTAATTTTATGTTATTTATTAACCACCCTTTATGCCCTGTTCAACCCATAAAACTGGACGATTTCTAGTGGACTACCTCTCCGGCTTCGGCAAATTTGTTGTCCAGCAAGTTGACTTGCCAAAATATATCCAAAAAAGACCAAGAAATACAAGGCGAAAAAACCACAAAAAATAAAAGACGACAAAAGCCCAAAATAAAATGAAAGAAGCCCGCAAATATCAAGAGAAACTTGATCAAGAGTTAAGAGGTCGGCCGAAAGTCGCCATCTGACTTAGCCGGGCTGCTTACTCCTCTATAAAGCGGAGTGTGAAAATTAACAGCTGATCTTAGATATGAATACGGTCGAGATATCCACTTACGAAGAGATATGATATGCTGGGGACAACAAAAGCCAAAGCATTTAAATATTTTTTAAGCGAAACTGATGATCTTAAACTTATTAATTACATATAATAACTAACAATAATAGTTCAACGAGCAGCTACAGTTTTACTAAATAAAAAATATTGAACTAATAAATCTGGTACGAAGTTTTATTTCAAAATTTAACTACACGGAATTTAGGCGTTTCGAATTATTAAATCACTTTTTGATTAAAATTAAAGGCATAGCAACTTATCCTAATACCATAAAATTTTTAAACAGAATTGAGAGGGACTTTTGGAGACCTTTATATGATTAAATACTTGATAACATAAAACAAACATTACAATACATTTACAATCTTTCAGTTTTATTTTTATTTCAAATAAACATAAGAAATACTATAGTTTGAGCTAGATAATCTCCCTTCAGTGCCTATGGTGCACCCGTGGAAAAATCCCGGCTCGGATCAGCCCTAGCTCTTAGCAAATCCTCCCCGATCTTAAAGACCCAGCTTGAGTCCGGCTCAACAGCTGCTTGAGAACCCACGTACAGCACGCAATCAAGTGTAGCGCAATAGCCACGCAACAGCCAGCAAAGAATACAAAAAATCACTTTTATGGCAAAGATCAAACTGGCAGAAAAACAACAGCGACGACGAAAAATACGTTACCAAGGTAGGCCGATGACGATCGCTTCGGCTGGCGATGTTGCCTGCTACAGAGGAAGAAATAGTTATCTTTTGTTTTTATATTGAGCATTTTGGAAATATTGATTTATTTACATTTGAAATAAAATAATAATTACATTTAATACATTTTAATATTAAAGCTTTCTTTATAATTTATATTATAACAACTAGATTATAGAAAAGAAACTACAGCAATTTGGGAATAATTATTATAATAATTATTATATTTAGTATTAGTATCGAACTATATTAATATTAAACAGTAGGTGTAAAAAAAAATCTTATTAAGATAATACATTTCAGTATAATATGTTATTTAATATTACAACTAGTAGATTTTATAAACAGCTTTTATTAAGTGTGAAGGTTCTGCCTTTAGTTTTAAATTGTTGTTTTCCCCATATAACACTATATTTTATATAGGTAAATATGTATATATATATATTTATATAAATTATACTTAATACACAATGCTACTCAGAATAATTAGTTTTCTTAACACGCAGGAGTGGTCAACGTCAAGGTAAATATACTAAACTATTATACTTATATTTAAAATCAAAAACCTCATTGAAATAAAAATAACATTTTTGAAAGTGTGTATTAGTATAGTATAGTAAGTGTATTAGCAAAGAGTATAGAACTATATACCATAGTTCTAAAAGAGTATAGAAACATATAGTTCTATAGTTCTATACTCTTTGTTATTAAAAATACAGCGAAATAAGAAGCCCACATTCTTGAGTTTTAAGGAAAATATCAACAACTTAAATTTGAGAATTATATTTACATATACACGATTTTTCTCAGTGCATTGCTGCTGCGTGGCAGCGACAGCAACAGCAACAGCAAAAACGATAGCAACAGCGAACAGCAAAGAAATGGCCGTTAAAGTTTCCAGGCAAATGGCAAGAAGTCAGGGGCGTAGCTCCATCCAGGGCTTGATCCACTGTTCCCGAAGAAAAGGCCAAGGAGTAACCCCCTTTCAAGAGCCTACGTGAGCGGTTCCCTTGGCACGTTTTTCGGTTTTTTCTCCTTGTTTAATTTCTGTTTTTTTCTTTTCTCTTGATTTTTTTCTTGTACTTTTTGGCGTGGCCGACGACGCCCGTTTGCCATCATAAAAGAAGTCAATTGAATTTAAATTTAAAGTACATAATGGCCAAGTGAAGGAGGTGAGTTGGGCGATGCGAACGGGGGAAAGGGGGTAGCGAGTGGTGAAGGCAACGCTGCCGCCTTTCGAATTTCACAAAGTCATCCGTGTGGTTTTTGTTGCTGGAGCTGGCTTTTTGCTGTTGCTGTTGGGGCCTCCAGCTCTTTGTTGTTGTGTTGTTGTGTGGGATTGAAGACTATGTTTAGATATATGTGTACAATATATGTGTATATATGTACATATATATTTCATGTACAAGGCCCAGGCACGCAAGGCTTTTGGCTTTTAAGCGAGAGATATATCCATGTGTATATTGTGTCCGTTGCTCTTTTGATTTAAACGTGCTTAAATTTAAAGATCAAATTGCCAGAGCCTCGTTTTTCGGCGGCCTGTCCGAGGAGGTGGAGGAGGGGGTGGGGGATTTATCGATAGGCGCAGGAATTTTAAATTGTAGCCCAGCAAAACCGCAATAATCAGGCAGAAATTGTACAGACATCGGCGAACTGACGCAGTGAGTCAGAGATTGAAATGTCGCTTTTGGTTGGCGGATATGGTAAGCAATTTATTTAGAAAGCCAGAGACTCGAGTGCCCCCACAGATTTAGAGGCTGACACACATATTTTATTCGCATTTCGCCCACCGTTTGGTTAATTTCGCTGGAAAAGATGATTAAGTGATTAGAGGGGCCGTTATTTGTCGCTGACTAACGTTGGAAAACGAAAGACTTAGGCAACGAACTTGCCCATAACCTATTGACATTATGACGCTGCAAAGGGCAGCCTGTTCTCTCCTTCACTTGCATCTCCCTGGTCTGGTCCCGGCCTGGCTCGGAAATTTGCATTGTTTGCCAACAGCGCGGCGCTGCGACCTCCCGATCCGTCTGCCTGCCGAGCAAACGTGAGATGAGTTGGGGTTTGCTCATTTTTCTGCCTTTCTGCCTCCGCCGCTGGGAACGTGCAGAGAAAATATTTGACTTTTTGCACACACAGTTATGGATATATAAATATGTCAAAAGTTTTGTTTGCCTCTCTGTCGCGGCCATTGTGGGAAAGTGTGAGGTTCTGGGTCCGCGGCTCTCTGACGACATTTTGGCGGAGATCTTATCAGCGGTCAGCGGGGACGGGTAATTAATTGTTAGGGTTAGCTAGGTGATTAAAAACGATTGGGTAATGAACAGTTACAACTAAATAGAACTGGCAACTCAAATATTAGTACAATAAATAATATATATATACATATATATTTCTTTTTGTTTATGTTTATTATATGTCTAAACTAAAGATTATTTCAAATATATAGTATACACTTTGTATACTCTGATCGAGCTGCCGTCCTTTAAAGCTCAAACTAGTTCCCCCGACATAATGCCAAAGAAACCGTTCACTTGGGGCTTGGACTCCAGCTCTATCGGTTTCCATATCATTTCACAATTCAAAGACCCGGCCTGGCCATTGTCCGAGATCCCCAAATGGCCAGGTTAATAAGCATAATCCAATGGAAACCAGTTGGGTCAACTGCCGTAGCCAAGCCCCTGGGGTGGCCGCCATTTACCCCCCTCCAAGGCAATACGCATGGCCAATGGACGGACCAATGGACCATATTTACCCTCTTTGGCCAAGAAACGTCTATTGAGCCGGAGCCAGAACCAATAAAACTCATTAAACCCAACATGTTTGGGCTCAAACAAAGGCCTCTGTCTATACCCCATTTGAATAATCTCCAGCACATAGATATACCTATACCAAGCGAGGGGGGGGGGGCCTAAAAAGTTGAAAAGAGTCAATAATCTGATTGGGGAGGCTAAGGAGAATGAGAACGAGAACGACGCGTCGTTCAATTAAAACCAAAACTCAAATTAATGAAACGAAAATAAAAATAAATTAGGTAAGGCCTGAACTCCGAGTCGAAACCCGAAAGAAAGCGACTGAGCGGCGAAACCCACCAAACCAGCAGACTCCGAAGAAGAGAGAATCAAAATGATAACTTTTCAGTTCGGAGCGAAACTGTACCCCCCTGTTCGGCATCGGCATTGGCATCGGCCGGGCATCGGAATCGGCATTATAATGATCATCGTGGTCATGATGATGCTGCGTGGAAGAGGAAGAGCCGAAAACAGAACACAAAAGGTGGCTGGAACCCGAACCTCACCGGCAAATGGCCAAGATCGATACAATTTTCGAGCAGCATTCGGGTTTTTGGGCATTAAAAAGTCAGAGAACAGTAACAATGCCGGGCCACAGATACACGGGCACAGAGATACCCCGATACATGGCTCTGGGGAGCCGGGGAACAGAGACAAAGTCACCTTTTTTCGTTATACAGGGGGAGACAAAGGCAGTGGAATGAGAACAAGATCATTGCATTTTTGCTGGCTGCTGTCGCTGCCGCTGCTGCTGCCGTTTTTTGTTTTTGTTGCAGCCTCGAAGCCAGTTTCGCCCTAGCTTGGTAACAAGTTTGACTGAAAAATTCTAAAAATAATGCCGGCCGGTTTGTCGTTAAAAAAAAGAAAAATCAAAAAAGGAAAAAAAAAACAGGGGAATAAGAAATGAAAGAGTGGGCCCAACTCCAGAGACGCTGCTGCATCTGTGTGTGTGCCAGTGTTTGGGGCAAAGAAAAAATAACAAAAATGGGTAACATTTCAAGGGAAGGGACAAAGGATGCCAGCACAGGGCCGTGTCGCTGCCAAGAACCAAGTGCCGAGTCACTAGATTTGGCTTACAGGCAGCTGCAATTGGTCCAGGGCTGGGCACAAGTCACAGGTGACTTTGCAGGCAGTGACTTTGTTTTCAAAAGAAAATTTCCATGATTTTTTAAAAGTCTGGATTTGGCTTACTTATTCGATCAAATATTTTCTTCTATACAAACATGTAGCGTACAAATTTATTATATATTACCTTTTCTATAGTTTAAATCTGAGCCGAAGGCCTTACCTGCTATGGCCCTTTACCCCTAGTTCTTAGTTTAGAACTTTGGCTTTAGAAAAATAAGTGTTAAACCATTATTTTATAAAAATGCATCCTTTTTGTAATCTACTTTCTTATAAACGAATTTAATCGTATTTTATAGTTTGAATTTGAACTTTTAGGCCAACATTTCGACTATAGTTAAAACATATAAATTGAGAAAAGTGTTATTAACTAGTTCATTGTATTTTTTAATGTATATTTTCAAAAACATATGATATTATTTTTAATAAATAAATATTCAAAACATAACATAACATAAGTAAAAAAAAAAAACAATTAAAATGGGAAATGTAATAATGTGAAAAATAATAATTGAATTAAAATACATGTTACATTTGTTATTAATTTTAAATTATTACAAATATTGCAATAGGAAATATTAATAAATAAAAATTAATAAATAAATAAATTATCGTTGAGATTTTTAGCTCGCTTTGCAGCCCTGATGCTGCCTGATGTTGCATTTCAGACCTTCAAACTCTGCAGCAATCTCGGTCCCAATCCCAGTCCCGGTCCGGTCCGGTCCTGGTCCCTACTCCCTGATGATCATGACGCTGCTAAATGTGGCCGGTGATGCCCAGCGGGGCAGGGCAGCCTTTGCCTTTCGTACGTTGGTGGTGCTGTTTCCTCGGCTCTTAGCGTTTGTTTGCAACAAGTAACGCTCATCTGTATCTGTATCTGCGGCAGTGTTTGCCGGGCCAAAGAGTTGCTTACCTGGCCGGGCGCGCTACCTGCGCAGAGCGGACAGGTAGGCGTAAGCATGTATCTGCAGCTGTATCTGTGCCTATATCCTTCGCCTTGCCACGGATGCAGCGGTCAGTGGAGGCAGCGCAGCATCAGCGGCAAACCAAACCTTACACATAGTATAAAGTATATAGGAATATGTGTATTCAAGTTTTATATAAGGACCGGCCGATTGTGATTGTGTCTCCTGGTATGACTCGGCAACTTACTCTCGGCTATGGGGTAGCTAGGCGTCGGGGCTCTTCTGCCTCTGCTTAATGGTTTTAGGAAATCGAAAATTAAATAATTTATCTCGATTTTATGACGTTACAAGCAGGTTTTATACCCCTCGCCTCCCATCTAGCACGCGATAAATCTTCGGCTTACAATCAGAAGAAATGATGCAGGAACAGAAAGAACACATGCCCCATGCCCGATGCCTTCCACAGTCGCCTGTAATTTGAATAGCCGCAGTTCTAATGCCGTAAAAAAGCGATGCTGTTCTTGGCCCCTGACCCTCGCCGTAATCAAAATCCCAACGTGAATCAACCGTGGAGGGAAGCTATTTTTAAAAAGCCCCCTTCTCGACTTGGTCGTTATTTTCAACGTTTTTTTTGGATGGTCATTGCTCTCAAGTGGTTCGTTCGCGTCGAGATTGATTCGAAAGAAAGGTGCAGAGAAAGTGGTAAAGAGGCAGTGGCTCATCGAGCTGGACTTGGCTGAAGTGGGTTGTCATTGGGCCTTCGTTTCTACAGGGAGAAAAAATCGCCTGGACTTGTGGTTGATTAAATTCATGAAATTTAATTTATATATATTGGTAACAAAGTATTTCAAGTCAGTTTTTAGAAAACAATAACGAAATGAAATTATTAAAATGGCATGATGAGCCAGCTTAAGTCTTCAATGATCTCTGGGATTCCATATACACATTAAGTAGATTTTCTGTTTTAAAATTGTAATATTGGAAACTTTTTGTTTAGATTTAAGCTTTATGACCGAATTTAGTATAACTCTTTGTGACTAGCGCACTAATTTATAAGTTTTTTAAACTTGTAGCGTTAGGAAGGCAAATAAAATCAAAATCAAATCAAATCAAGCTAAGACCAAAGAAATAAATAAATCAATGTCTTACCCTTAGGGTAAATTTGTGTTCGATATCGAATCGTATTACTACAAATTTTGTTGAAGTACTTTCCTATAGTAGCATTTTAATATAGTCATGCGATCCAGTAATTCCGAATTACGTTCTTTTTGCCAGGATATACATTAAAAGCTTAAACTGAAACTTAAATTTAGGAAATACATTAAATCACGATATTTTCAACCAACATGTTCAGTTTTCTAAAAATATTGCCCTAAAATGTAGTGATCATTATATTTACATTGTATAATGTACGATTTATAATAATCAAAACTGAAATCCACATTTTTGATGTGTGTAATTATCAGGGACGAGGAGTGATTTCCAGTTCGGTCGCATGTGTTCGTCTCGTTAGCCATTGATGAAAAAGTTTTCGGTTTAATCTAACAATGCCAGCTGGTACAGTTTCGAAAATGAAATAAAAAACGTTTAAACTCTGCGGTCACTTTGAAGTGGTCCTAAAGAAAAAATAGCATGAAAGTATGTAACAAATGACAATTTAGCTTAGCTTTACATTAAATCGTATTCATTTGCCACTTGTCTTTACTTTAAGCTTTTCATAAGGTGCAATCTTTTCCTAGCCAAAAGCATACCTAACTATAAAACGGGTACTAAAGGCTAACGAGAAAAAAATAAATATTATAATTATATAAAATAAATATTGTTATGCCTTATTTTTGTTTATGTTTTTAGCAAATTTATGCTTTGGCTGAATTTAGGTCTACGCAAAGAGCTTATACATATGTATACTAACATACGATTTTTTCAAAAGACAAACCGAAGGAAAAAATTGATGTTTATGGCGAATATCAATGTTTTTAAGAAATAAGTTATATATATTGTTTGTTTTAAATATTTTCGCTTACAGAAACATTGCTTCCATATGCAAGTTTCAAGTTCAAGTGTATGAACGTTATGCATCTTGTTATTATAATATTTTTCAAATGGCTTTTTTAACCGTATGTAACTTATGTATTAAGCCCAATGAAATCAAAATTGTATAAATTCAGGTAAACTATATATTTATTTAACTTAGCACTTTATAACAATCTTAGGAAAAAAGCTTAATAGTCCTTTACATTGTTGCCCTAGTAGAGTACCACCTCCTCGACGCCATACCACGTTGTGGAGTAAATGGGTTTCATCTTTCGCTTCTCAACAATGTTCGTGATCAGTGGAATAATGTTGGCCAAGTCAAATAAACTGTTCTCATAGAAGGAGAGGAGCTCAGCCCAATTGGAGAGGGTCTCAAGCAAAGCGTCGTCCCTCGAGACGCTCAGCAGGGTAAAGTGGGAGGTTAGGAGGCAGCCGAACCACTGGAGAGCCTGGAGCTCGGTTTGAACCAACGAGTAGTTCCGATTTGGACGCTCCTCCAACTGGGCACTAGGATCACCAGCTAGCTTATATAGGTGATTCATTAGGCGCTGCACGTGCACTAATTCCAGATGATGGCGAAGGTGCTCCTCAATACCGCTGGCGTCAAAGCTGCAGGATAGCACTGCGTTCAGCAACGTATCGTTAGACTTCTTGGCATCCACTGCTCCGTCCTCGGCATGGCCGTTGACTTGAGCTGGATTCTCACTCGTATCTAAAGCAAATCGCAGTGACCACGCCAGCATTTTCTCTGATATGTTGCTATAGCGCCGCAGGCACATCAGTACATGTTCCCTGTTTCCCGTTTTAATGAAAAGAGTGAGAATCTTCTCGATAATCTCCTCTTCACCAGCTCCACTTCTTTCCAGCTGTCGGACCAAAGCCTGGACCGCCGTGTTCATTGGTCCTGCATCAAAGAAGTTTGTCATCAGAGTCACGCTTACATCTTCAAGTCCGTTTTCGCAGCTGTTGGCCTCTCCATGGACATGGTGCTTGATTATTTCGCTAATCTCTTGCTCTACTAACTCAGGAGGATCATATGCCAACTCCCTTCCATCGGCAGCCTGCAACTCGGGAGTAGAGAGGTGTTTGTTCAACTTGGACTTAACAGTCCGATAATTGAAGGGCTTAGTGCTGCCATCGAACTTGATGACTGACTCCAGGTGCTCCTCCTCGTTGATATGATCCAGTTCGATGGGCGTGAGGTGGGTGTCTCTAAACTGGGAGCCCAACATGTCCACCAGAACCTCTTGGTTCATACGGTAGCGTACGGCGGCTATATTCTGACCCATAGCCAGCAGGATGTGCTCATCCCCGGCCCACAGGCGAGAGAAGTCCAGGTACACCTTGAAGTACTGCTTGGCATTCACCACCTTGAACTGCGTGTTGTATACCAATAGAGAGCCCCCTTCCTGGCCATAGTTGGCCCCGTAGATTGCTGCGAAATTCCTAGACACTCCATGCACAGACAGCTTGCTTTCCACATTCAGCTCGGCCAGCATCGACACGAATTGCCCGGGCGAACGCTCCGAAGTTCGGTCTGCCAAGTTCAGCATGAAGATTCGCTTGTCGGACCCTTGAAATAAAATTCATACTTCAAAGATGTCCGAAAAGATGCAGCAGCATTTGATCCACCATAAGAAATATTTTGTACTTACAAATGGTCAATAATTGAGGAGCCGCGTCGCCCTCGATGACTGCGTAGCCAGTTAGCCTGACATCTTCTCTTTTGATGTGGTACTCCCGCCTGGTGGCCGTGGCCAATGCGACCCGGATGAGCTGCAGTTCACCAGTGGCCTTCGTCTCCTCGAAAAAGGTAAGCACCTGCTGGCCCTGGGGCGTTGTGTAAATAGTTGGCTTGCTGATGATTTTGCTGGCTGCCAGGGCCAGTTGCAAGGCCGTATCTTCTTTCTGATCCTTACGCGAAGCCAGTGCCTGAGAGAGCGTTTGGCAGTCGCCATCACTGAAGAGAACCAAAGCTTCCTGGGTGTTTTCCACCAAATGAGCAATACTTTTCTGGAACTGTTAAGAGGTAAGGGATAGTAGTTGAATTTGACTCATTTTCCCATCCATCAAACCTTCAGTTTCTTGCACTTGGACACATCGCTGGTGTCCACATCCCAAAGGCGCAGAGAGTGGTTTCCAAAGACCCCCACATACTTCTGGCTGCTGGGATCGTATATAACTTTGGACGATAGCTTTTCTGGAAGGGACCAACTGAGCAGCTGCTTCTGTGTGCTAATCTGGAAAGGATTTCACATGAACTCATGGGAAAGGGCTCGATTTTGAGAATGTACGTTACATTTAAAACCACGACCACATTGCGTGCCAGTGTCGTCACCACGTTGCCCTTCTCCCCATCCGAGGACATGCCCAAGAACTCCTTGGGATCCGGTATCGGAAATAGGTTGTAATACGAAAGAAACTTGGACATGTTTTAAACTTTATTTGATAAAACAAATTGAAAACAAATTGCAACACGTGAAGTCGAGTACAGTGTGGCCGTGATCTGCCGGCTAACTATACCAATTAAATAAAAATACCAGCTAAATACCATAACAGGGAAAAAATCAATCGTTTGATAGACTATTCACACTAATGGGGATTTTATGAAATATGGAGAACATGCAATAATAGATGCAATTAGATACTATTTAGGTACTATTTATGTTTTTAACCTATAATGCCTACAATTTTGTATTATTATTTTATTATTTTATTTTTCCTAATTTTCTAATATTTTTTTAGTTCTCAAACCAGCAAAATTAAATAAAATAAAATTCTCATTGCGAGACCACTTTGAGTTTCGACATCTAATGAGCTGGTTAATACACTTTTCAATTAACATAATCTTCATTAAAGCCTAGTACTCTGACGACGAAAATCCGCTGTCTAAATTTAGACAGCGGATTTTCGTCGTCAGAGTGCTTAAAACCGTATTTTGTTATCGGTCCAAATCTAGAATCTAGTATATTTTATCA